>VWZP01009783.1:51981-256244 GCA_013396995.1 Dicaeum eximium | reverse complement strand
AAGGGAAGGGAAGGGAAGGGAAGGGAAGGGAAGGGAAGGGCACACTTATGTTTTCTCACTGAGTTTAATAATGTTTGTATAACAATGATAATCACTAAACACATGATTCTCAAATGTCCTCATAGTAATTTTTTCAGTATTTTTTACATCAGTTTTCATTTCAGCTAGATCCTTTATTTAGCTTCATAAGTCTTGCTGAATGGCATATGGGAAGCTACATAGTTTGAAGATGAACCTTTTTCTTCTTTCCTTTCTATTATTTCATTAGGAAAAAAGAAATCTCTTATATAGTCATGTTGTCAAAAAACATTGATACATTCTTCTACAGCATTCATGTAGAAAAAATGACCCTCTTCACACACCAGTCTTCCAAAGTCTGTAATGGAGCAGATGTGTCCGAGAAAACTTACAAAGTCCCTTTGAGTAAGAGAAGAATATTATAATTATTATGGCATTGAACATCTGAAAGTAACCACAAGCAAATAAAAATAGTATGAGGGAACACTCGTACACTGTAAGTTGTAGGTATAGAGAAAATTGATTAAGAATAGTTATTTGCAGTTCTATTGTTCTGCTGTTCCTATTTATTACTCTGTGTCACTTCTAAATGACAGACTGCACCTGGACTAAATTATATTTCTTATTTTTAAAGTTATATTTTCATATTTTTCATTTTTTTTTCTACAAAGCATTATTAATGTCATAGTGTTTTTGTGTCATAAAAATAATACTTTGTGTAAGATTTAGGAATGTCTGGGGTCTAAACAAAGTGTAAAATGCTCTAATTTTTGAGTAATTATCTTAAGGTGGAAATTCTTATAAATATGTAAATTATATCAAATAGGTCCTTGTTGCTCCCTTCTACACAGAGATGTGTCAAACAAAAACTGCCTTGTTTCTTGTTGTGTTTTTGTTAGCAAAGCAAATCATTACAGTTTTGAAAATTCTTAAGACATACATAGTTAAAGTTATATGTGGAGATGAAGGGGAATGATCAGTGTCAAAGAAGAAATGTTTGACCTCATCTTCTGAGATTGCTATGCCAGTGCATCTCAGAAAAGAAAATAACAAATGCATTCTCTCTAGCCCTTTCAAAATTCATAGCTCCTCTCAGTTCAACAAAGGCTTTATCAGTGCTTTGCCATATATTTTGTTTTCCTTGAATCTACATCTTGCATTAAATTTCTGAACTCAGTTTAAAAAATAATTTTTAAAGATTAAAAATTTTAAAGATTAAAATAAAATTCTTTTTCATAAGGGATATTGGGACACAGAGCAGGTAGCCACCGTCATATTTAGACATCTTTTATAAACAGCATTTGATTTCTTTTTCATTTCTATGTGTTTTATTCTTTAAAAATACCTTTCTTTCTCAGGTTGTCATGTCAAAAGGAACACAGAAATACTTCACATTGAGTCAGCTCTCTTTGACTCTTCTCCTGCAGTAGCTTTCCAAACGTGAAAAATCTTCACATTGTCAATGCTATGCTCCTATTTGTGTTCTTACTTTCCAGTGTAGCATCTACCACACATCATATCATTGTTTTCTTGCTGATGGAGGCCTGAAGGATGCAGATAGTGAAATGATTTCTGGACACTCACAGGTTTGCATATTTTTGGAGTTCATGGGATAATTAAAATAACCATGGACTGATAGTACATATGCCATTATTAAAAGTGACAGAGAAACCTTAAAGAATCCAGACTATTTTTTTTCCCCAATTAAATTCCCCTGCATTGAGAAAATCTCTGTAAACAGGGGGTCCAGATTTTAATCATAACTCTTCTTTTAACCAGGACACTAATAATTAAGTTTTAGCTTTCTTCACTGACCCCAGTAATGTACATAATGGTTGCCCTTGTACACCAGGACTGATGTTCTCTGAGCTGCCTGGTGTAACATAAGTGAATCTTCAAGAATTTCCCCCTAGATACATTTTTAAAAAAATTTTATCAGCAGCAGAACATTCAGTTTTGTAGTCCTAAATCCTTTTTACAATTCAGACTGAAATAAACACTATTCACCTGCACTTTTTCTCCTGCTGAGCATAACTGATCTGGAATTGTGCTGAGAAAAGTGACATCAGATCAGAGGCTGTTATTCACTTTCTTGAGTTTCATGTCCTTCTTTTAATAGTATGTAAAATATAAGATCTTTTATAATATAAAAAATAATGTCCTTTTCAAAGACATAAGCATTACATGACTGCACATAATTTTAATTTTGAGGGATTTACAAAGAATCAGATTCACAGATCAAAAAATATACCCATCAGTTCACGAAAGTACAGCATGTTGTTCAGACTCTACAGAGAAAGAAATGTTATTTCCTAAGCAAGAAGAATACAGGAGTACCAAACTCTTAAAATCTGTGTCTGCATAGCTGTACTGAAATCAAGCACACTATAAATCATCAGTTTATGTATCTATCTACAGAATTTGGATGATGTGAACTTTGCAAAAAAAAAATATATACTCAAGAGCTTGTTTTCTAAATTGTTTCCTACCTCATTACTGAGAAGACAGTGCCAGAAGTATTCTTCGGAAAAAAAAACCCAACCCACTGGCAGTTTTAGGTTTGCAGACAGCCTGAGTTTGTATAGAAAACCTGCAGAAAATGGTCTCTCTCTTACTAAGATAAATTAACTTCATATGTACAAGTAGAAAATAGGGTAAGAGCTGTTCACTTCCTAAATCTCTGACACTCAAGTCTACTCTTACCCACTTATCAATTTGGTAACATTGCTGAAGAATATTTTTCAGCTGTTGGTCTTTTTTACTTACCATTTTATGCAATTTATCTCTTGTTTTGGGAATAAAATCTGAAATATCACAGATGTAAAATTCATTTAGGACTAAGAAGGAACAGAAATAAACAAGAACATAATTATAGTATTTAAGAAGTTCAAAATAAACACAAAATACTCTGCAAACTTTTAGAGTCACAAAGAGGTTTAAGCTCCATTTCACATAGCCAGCTGGAGGTTACATTTCCTGTAAGAAATTAAACACCAGGTATAGATTCCATCCCAAATAGCCTGTCTCTTGCTGATAGCTTTATCATGACAGTAATTAATTTAAAAGCAATGAGAACTACTCATGTGTGTGAAATTTTGTAGGACTAGATATTCATTGACATCACAGCTGGTAGAAAATGAAACAAGGAAAAATTCACTGAAGTGTTTGCAATAATGATGTCCTTTCCTTCTTCCTTCAACTGCCTCTAATGGAAATTAGTATTTTCTTTTTTTATTTGATGAAGTATCTTTAGTCTTTTTGAAAAACATTCTAATGATTAGATGGCAGATGCAACACAGTCTGACAACAAAGTTGTAAAACCAGCGCTTCCTCTCAAAAATGCCTGCTTAGATATACAAAATATGAAGTCGAGATAAAAGATTTAACAGTTTTGAAAACCTGCCAGATCTTTCACTGAATAAGGTTAGAAGACATATCTTCTCACTAAAGCAACAGAAAACAAATTAAGACCCAGTTCAAAACTTTTAACGTGCCATGAATCTTCTGGAGCATTCACAGTATGATTCACAGCTATGAATTATGTCTTCCACTAGCTTTATTAACAATCATTATTTTATGTTCTTACTTCTAAGCTTATGTGGGGTTAGCTTCTGATATCCATATGCAAATCAGTCTGACTATTCTGTGATACAGAAAACATCTTTAGAATAAATATTACCAGTAAAAATATCTTATGTATAGATTAGACATAAAATTTCTAGAGCTACATTTAAAATATGTGCGTATGCAAATCAGAGTATCATAGAAAGGCTTGGATTGGAAAGGTCCTTAAGACTATCCAAGGGAAGGGTGCCACCTGTAAGACCAGGTTGCCCGTGGCCATATCCAATCTCAATCTGGTTTTAAACACTTCCAGGGATGAGGGCTCCACAACCTTTCTGGACAACCTCTTCCAATGTCTAACTACTGTGTGTAAAAAGTCAGCCTCCCTCTTTTTTATAAGCCCCCTTTAAGTACTGGAAGATCACAATGAGGGCTCCTCAGAGCCTTCTGTTCTCCATGCAGAACAGCCCCAACACTCTCAGCTTGTTTCTTAGGAGAGGCGCTCCAGCCCTCTCTTCAAGGATGTCCTTCCTCTGGATTCACTCCAACAGCTTTGTGCCTTTCTTGTTGACTAATTATCTCAGGTCTAAAGCGAAGTAAAAAAGGCACATTGACTGCTATATTGGCCCTGATACTAAACTTTCTTTACTTCAGTGATAGACACAAATGTAGGAAGAGCCGCCACACCAGCAACTCAAGGGCAAAAATTTTTTTTAAATAAACAGGTAACCTGCATTTTAGCTTCCACAGTCACTTTCAAAATTTAATGAATTGATTGTGTGTGCACTGTAAAATTCTGTGTTCAGACCACTGACCCACATGACTCTAAAAAATTACAAACTTTATAAATTACAATTGAAAGGTTAAGATGCTCTGTATTGCCTGTATTAAGTATTTCAGAAAGGATGATTTCATATTAATTATATGATCTAAACTCAGGTGAGTTTTTTAATATTAAATGTTTGAGAAGACAATTTTTTAACCTTTAAACTCAAGACTGATTTCTAGTTCCTAAGATTCAAAGAGAGAAAAGCATTTGTAACAATTAAAAAAAAAAAGCTCTGTATTTTCTTTCTGTCATTAAAAAATAACATGTATAGATAAGAAACTATAGAACTGAACCTGCAGTAGATAGTTGTTTTGCAAAGCTACAAACCAGAACACTATCTGCAAAAATAATTTTCTCTTCTTTGGTTTTCAAGCAAGTAGAAATAAAATTTTCATAAATCAGATGAATCACAACCAGATCACTACTGGAATAAAAGGTTCACCCAGACTACCATTTCTCAGAATATGGAAAAAGTGCAAAGTGAAGTTAAATATGCAGAAGTTTTTTGATACTTAAACATATAATCTTTAAAGCCTGTTGGTATCCAATCCTGAAGAAATGCAGCAGACTGCTAGCACAGGCTAATAACCAAGAATCCTTAAATTGCCTCCTGAGACCACCAGACTCCTTTCAATAATTTTCAGCTCATTACTAGATGTGCTGGGGAATTTTTTACTGATTTCTGAATTAGTCAAAAGCAAATTATGATTGGTGATTTTGCCCTGTCTCTCATTGTTTTGAGTATTTGTTGGCTTTTATACTCTCTTTTCTCACTTTTTTATCCCTTTGCTAAACTCTTTTATAATCATTGTACATTTCTGGATCACATTCCCATACATTGTTTCCATAAAATGCGTCTTTAAACCATATTTTTATTCTGTTGTTGAAGCATGAAATCACAACACTGAAACCAATTAAGTTATTCTAGATGTATGCTGACATATCTGGTTTCAGTCTTGTTTTCCTTAAACCACCACCACAGCAAGAAACAGCTATTTTAGGAAATCCTTTAGAATGGCAAAATTTATCATTAATAGAAATGGAGTGAGCTCTTTTCCCAAAAGAGGTACTTGTGAGATCAAACACACACTAGTAAGGCAGCGTTAAGAAACTGCATTGCGGCTGTCTCTGTCAGTCTCTTATCTACATAAGAAATGACTTTACTTACTTCAGACAACAATTCAGAACTTGTTGTGAAGAGGGGTTGGGAGCTTTTTTTATATCATATTCTTAAAAAAGAAAAAAGAATAAAGAATCCTCTCCTTTCTTAGTGATTTGGATTTTAAATGAATACAGCCAAATGTGTCAACTTAATTCTGTAATCTTTAAACTACTGTAGACAACAGATGGTAGATGGAACATGAATGGGAAAACATATTTGATTACATTTTAAATCCTTTCAAGTTTGTCAATTTTTAAAATTAGTTATTAGGACAGATATTTCTGGGCACAGCTTAATGTATTTATCATCATCAAGCCATGATATTAGAACTCCCAGATTTCAAAGATCTACAACAAAACCAAAAATCAGGGTTTTTTAAACAGTCTTCAAGAGACCTATTGCTGTTAAGTGACTAGCAAAGTATTTTTAATTTACTTTGGGTCATTTATCTTTCTTCCTGTTTTCAAGACCTCTTTTCACTGCACATTATGCATAAGGGTACATCAATGACACTGAAAAGTAATACAAAATAATTCAGTGTGTCTGAAGTGAAAAGGGAGGAGATGTTTTTGAAAATACATGAAAAAAAAGAATATTATATCTTTCGATGAGAGGGTTTTCATTGCATGGGGTTTTTTTTCATTTTTTTAGCATATCCCCATGAGAAACAGGGAAACTGTTTTAAAAAATTAAGCCAGGAAAGATAAGAGATTTTAATCAGATTTTATATGCTAATGATCTGAATTCTATCTAGCTCATAATGATAATAGGGCTCTTTTTCTAACAAAGTGAGGTGAAATGTTAAATTCATCTTGGGCGGAGAACACAGATAGCATTCTTTACATGGTAAAATTATACTAAAGAAATGTCTGTATTTGCACTATATACCTTTTATATGGTTAATGAAACAAATTTTAAAAACAGTGTATTAAACAACATAGCCTTTCTGCACTACTTGCTTTTTACATTATTTTCCGATATACATACATCTATCTTAAGATGTTCCCTCTGTTGATGAAAATTTATTCTAGCACTATGACTGAAAAGAACTACCACAACTGTGGCATGTTATTTAATGTTGGCAAAGGAAGAACTGACAGCTTGGGCAAAATGCAAATGACTGAGAAGTTTGCAATAGAAATGAGTGTAAACAGATGGTTTGGAGTGAGCTGAAGTATTGTTGACTTTCTATTTTGAGATAATGGAAGAGCTCCTATTTAAGAATATTTTTAAATGGAAAGAAGCAGAAAAACCTAACTTTAAAAAGTCTTCACTATGCAGGATCAAGGAAGCTGAATGAACCTTTTCATAATTCTTACTTGAAATGTGTGGCTAAGATGCTGCAGCTGGCCATGAAAGGCTGAGTTAGTCTGTATAAAGTGCTGCTGGCTTCCATAGAGACCAGGAGAAAAGGTACCATGCTCCTGGAAGAGAACAATAAAATTCATCTCATCTTCTCTACTACTCCCCTTAAACACATTGCCTTTAAGTGTTTTCACTAAACACTCACTTGAACTCGCTTGGACTTTTTTTGTATTCCTAGCAAATTCTACCAAAATTATTTTGCAGAAGTATTCACACTCTTTCTAAAAATTCCTTTCAGTAAAACTGAATCTTAGAGAGCATGTACATATCAAAAAAGTTTCTATTTAAGATTATAATATTTAGTTAAAATTGCATACAATAGAATATTGCTATGGTGATGTTCCAATTTTGTGTAATTTTGTAGAAAATTGCTTAACATGCATATACAGTGCATTCCACACAAATTATAATCAATTCAGCAATCCATTTCTTTCAGGAGCTTGAATATATAGACCAATCTGAAACATAATAGCCTTTCATTACTGTATTGTAATGTAGTGATGTTTCATGGAATTAGCAGAATTTCTTTGTGGTTTTCCCCTTTAAGTCACAGACTTGTAAATAAAATCTAGGGAAATAGAATGCTAACTGGTGATGGGCATCTAAAATGTAAGCTGATGAAAATAATGCAACTGATCCTTAACTATAAAGAGATAGAGAAGAAAAAAATCAACACGTGATTATACATAGGCCAACAATAAGTTTAATCAAAATGTTGAATACACAGTTGAATACATCTAAACTGCATTAAATCACTTTTAATTTACTTAAGGGATAATTAGAACTCCTGTCTTCTAAAGAAAATCAGTTTACAAAAACCCTAAGAGCTATCTAGATCTATATTAAGTGTCAAAGCTTAACATGAGAATTAGGTTCACCTCATGGGCATTTTGATGTTACAATAATGCATGATATTAAATTATTATAATATTTTTTCTCTTTTTACAGGACTTCTCAAGACTTGTTGAAAACTTTGAATAGTTATTGCTTATTTCTGACCTGATTAAGGTGGAGAGAATATTGTGAGAAATTAAAGTAATAATATCTTAGTGATTTTTGGAAATTGTACTCCACTACTTTTTAGGAGGATTTTACTTAAGTCACTAATGTCATAATGGAAAACATATTTCTGTGGAAGGAAGTGATATATTTTGTGTTGTAAATATTCATTTGAATATCCCCTGAATGTCTAAATTAGAGTAGTATAGGAAGAAAAACAGTACTAAGAGTAGTATAAAAATGTAAACTGCAGTCCCACAAACTATTAATTCCCTTTCAAAGCTAACACAAGAACTGGAATAGGAAAAATAGCACATACAGGGTAGGACTTCAAGAACTTATTG
This sequence comes from Dicaeum eximium, assembly GCA_013396995.1. Taxonomy (NCBI): domain Eukaryota; kingdom Metazoa; phylum Chordata; class Aves; order Passeriformes; family Dicaeidae; genus Dicaeum; species Dicaeum eximium. The sequence continues at coordinate 247,963 of VWZP01009783.1, read as the reverse complement.
GTTTAACAGCTTCTTGATAGCTAGGTTTTTGAGTTTGGTAACCTGATTATTATTAAATACATCAGCAACCAGTCCCACAAACACTGAATTTAAGAAAGTCAAAATGGTTTTATTTAGAATTACAGGTTCTAATCAACTTAGACATTATGAATACTAATATTAAAGAACAATTCAACATGGTTTTCATTTTCATTTTTCCCACTTATAGTTCAATAGGAAATACAAAAAGCAATGTCACTAAAATATGAAATTATAGACTGCTTAAGATTTTTTTCTAGTCCATGGAAGAGTAAGTCTGGGAAGTCCATTGTAAGCATGTAGCTAGAAGAATTTAGCAGATTTTGAGAGAGACATTTCTAAACTCCACCCAAGGTAAAATGATACAATCATGTTCATGTTTTAAACATAATTTCATATTAATTAATGTTTTAAACATAATTAGTTATGTTTTAAACATAAATTGATATTAATTAATTAAGAAATTAATTTGAATAATTATTTTCATTATAATATTATTTCTCTGATGTTTCTCATATTTAAAACTTTTGGTCCTCTGCACATACACTGAAATGTCATGAAGAATCATTAAAAATATTTTCTGTTCAGTCTTTTCAGTGAAGGGATGAAGTTTGAGGGATGACAATAAAAAATAAAGTTTCAGGGTACCTAACACCAGCAGATCACAGTATAAAAAAGGTTGTATCCTTATGCTTTGTTTAGATTCTTCAGCAAATTATAAGACATTGCTAGACTGGTATATATTTTTCAATTAGAGATGCAAAGCAGCAGACTCCATGGAATTATCCATTTTTTTTAGTAGCACATTTTGGAGCTTAGATTTTCCATATGTAAACAACCATTTCATACTCACTGTTACAGCAGACCAAAGGTGCACTGTAAAATCTAAAACTCATGAATTTGTGAGTCAAAATAAAAAGAATGCCTAGGAAAGAATAAAATTCAGAACAATGCTCCCCGTATTTTTAATTTTTCTTTCCTATTTTTGTTACTGTACTAAGCATATTTGTGTGAAAGTATTATTTCTCTTTCAAGTTTATCTTCATGCATGGCTTATTTCCCCTTAAATTACAAATCTTTATTTGTAATATCATAAATGGTTGCCATGGGAATGTTTTATGTTGTATGTTGTACGTCTGTAGCCACAAAAGATAAAGTATTATGAGGCAAGACATTCTCTTAGATTATATATCACTTCATTATTTAGTAGCTGTTTATCTAGTTCACATGTACTAATATATGTTTTCTCATTTCTTACTATTTTCTTGTGTGTTTTGTTGTGTTAATTATCAACTGGCTATTAAGGAATTTGGATGAGTTTTGGTGGGATTTTAGTCCATCTACCTTAGACAATGAACTTGCAAAATAATTTTTGGTAACAGCTAGCAAAACATCCTAAAAATAAATGGCCAGGATATGTATATGGGCAGATGGTCAGACAATAAATGTAGTCGTCCTTCTTTTAATATGGTAAGTTAGAAACTGGCTCTAAAAGCAGTAAATCCAGAAAAATATTGGTATTTGTTGATAAAAATATGCAAAAAGATTGCATTTTTCTGGTCAAGGTCTGTAGCTGAAAAGAAGCCTTATTACACAAGGCAGAAACTCTACCAGCATGTAAACATATGAAGGCTTTGGAAAGATCTAATGGGGGACTGAAAAGAGAAAGTAGAAAGTGGCAAAAGCTGATAAAAGCATATTGTTTTGAGTGCTGAAAGCTATACTTGAATGTTATATTTTGGCATTTAAAACTGTATCTGTGAAATGTAAATAATGCTTTCCTCTTTCTTTAAAACTATTCCTTTTCTTGGGCAAAGAATACTCAGGGACAGGAGCCTGAGTCTCCACTTCACTTAATCCTGCCTATACTGGAACCAAATCCCCATCTCGAGGATGAAAGCAACCATTATAGTAATTAGCCATTTTGCTATCTCATTTATTTTGTCTTTAGGAAATTTACTTCTTAAGGAGCAGTAATGGATTCTCTCTTGTAGTAATGAGTATGGTATGAATCTGTGAGGGTGACCGGAAGGACTTTGGGCCTGCAGTGGTCCATGTGTTCTTCAGTATCCTGAATGGATTCAGAAGGATTAAACTGATGACTTTAAGAAATTTCCAGAAAACAAAACTAAAATTTATCTTCAAAATGATCAAGGTATAATAATTGCATATCTTACTACATACATGCTCTCTCAGCACCTGGGCTGACACTGGGCTCTGAGTAACCAGAAAATATGATTCTAGAGCACTTCAGTAGTAATAACAGCTGAATGTAGACACTCGAGAAAAAAAAAAAAAAGGAGGTGTCATCAGGTCGAAAAAAGATTTCTAATGGTATTTTTTTTCTAAATCTCTGAAGATCTTTTTTCTAATTTAATTTGAAATTTGTATGTCTTTTAAACATGCGTAGACACATATAGTTCAAAATTTTTGTGAAGTAAGAATTTCTGACATTTTTAAATGATGGTTTTACTGTTAAATAATATGTTGATAAAATATGTGCATCATGTTATGTAAAACCTTTGTGTTGCATGATTCATATTATGTAGAAGAACTACATGCAAAACAGAATAAATTTGCATCTGAAGTTTCACCAGTCCTACTGGTAGGAAGAAAAGATCACAATAAAAAAGTAAGGCAAATAAATCAGGGTTTCAAACCCTAAAAATAAAATCTTCTGATATGAATAGCTTTATTAGTGGCTACAACTTCTAGTGAATTGACAATCTACCCTGAGCTATTAACATATTTTGAGGGCATTAAATTAGACTTTTCCAAAAGATCTAGTCCTATTTCACATAGAAATAAATTCATGAAAGCACTATCACCTGTATTATTCAAGTTATGTGTATGATGGTTATGGTTTTATAGCCTCTGAATCTATGATAAATAAAAAGACAAGTGTTCTGGTTTGAAATGGGAAGTGATTGATTGGGAAAATTTCAAAACTGAGGGCAATCTAAAATTGGAGAACCAAAACCACTACAACATGTTAGGATAACTTGCAGCAATGTTTGTTGTTCTGGTATTACCTTATATGACCCTAATAAGAAAGGAGAGCTATGCACACACACGGACATAAATATCTATAACCACTGTTGTCTGACAGCTTGGGTACATAAAGTGATTTTATATATAAAAAAAAATTTGCTCCTTTCCTATATTAGATAACCCTTACATTTCATACCTTGACAGAAACAACCCAAAAATATTGACTTTTTCTCTCAACTACTTTTTTCAGGTGAAAAGTAAGGTGAAGGATAATATGCAAACAGCCACCATCTCAGTGGGGAAGGAGAGGTCACTGTCAATCCATTATAGTTTACAGGTGTAGAGAAAATATTTACAGGAAGTAATTTTGTCTTTACCAAGATAATTTTTGTAAATTAGATCTCACCCTTGGATAGCTGAAAGCAATGGGGTGTCTTTTTGCAGATGACTGAGCATTAGCAGGAGATTGTCATAAACGCAAACTTTTAAAGTATTGTTTCTTATGAGGCATACTTGGGAAATGTCAGGTCTAAATTCACCAATGCGTTGATAGCCATGACCAAGCTTAGTGTGGGCTGCCCCTCACTGCTGGTGCGGTGCCTTTCTCTGGCCATGTCACAGTCTGGACACAGGCTCCTTGATACAAGCAGGATTCTAAGGCCATCAAATGAAAAACAATTACTGCAGAATCTGATTTATACAATTATGTTGGTTTCAGTGTCAAAACAATCTTCTTTAATGAAGTTATTTCTCAACAGCCCAACTCAATATAATCTTTGCAAAACATGACAGTTTACTTGCCACATCAAACTTTTATGATGCTTTTACTATTTTTATGATGTTCCAGCATACAGAGCTCACAAACACCTAATCCAGATTGAGGCGAAGTATCACCTAGTTTTCAATTCTTTTTAGACTTGACTGTATTTTTTCTGAAGGCAGTAGTAGCATTACTTTCATATGAATGAATGAATAGATTTATAGTGCTCAAATAAAGCAAAAATCAGTGTGCATCATGATGGCAGAATCAGGTCTTACATGATCATCCAGATGGACTGCAACATTGAAAAAACTGTTCATTATTAGGCATCTTTCCTCCTTTTGTAGTCTGAATTGTAACAATAGGGATGCTATTGGACATTTATAATGCATCTCTCATCAGGTATGTTATTTCCATTTTAGCAGATTGTGCTTTTTTTTTTTTTTACATTATGTGATTATTTAGATGTTTATTTGGTACCTCCATCGCAATGGAAATATGGTTAGAGCTGTACTGAATGATTTTGCTATCTTTGCTGTTTATCTTACTGAGTCTTTTAAACTTCTTTAGATTTTTATGTACAAAAAAATTTGAGAAAATTCTCACTATGTTGAGAGTGAAGATGAAGATTTAATAATTCTATCAAACTCTTTTGTGCAGTCAGTTTCACCTGTCTTCCCAGTCAATAAGTGTCTTGATGATGGTTTGGGATAAGGAATTGAGCCAAATATGAGGATTCTCCTTTCCTTAGACATCATTTTTGCGGGAAAATATTCAACACTGCTTTTCATATTTTAGGTTTTTTTTATCAAAACCAAAATCAAGATATGGAGAAAAGGTAAAGGACAAAATTTTCAGATAGCGTTACATTAGCAGCCCAAAAGTCCTATCAAAACTTATTTGTGTGAATTTTGTCTGATTGATGGGTGTATCCACCTCCCACTTAATCCTGGGACCTTATCTCTCTTTTTCTGATATTGTTCCTTATACCAGCATAAAACATACCTTAGTATAGCATGGCATATAACAGAACATAACCTCTTCTCCAACATAACTTCTTATCCAGGGCTTTGCTAGAAGGTGCTATGCCTTCATCGGAGCAGTGACACTTTGATAAAGCACTAGGGCAATACATCATCAAGGAGCTGCACAGGGTGATGTATTAGTGTAATACATCAAAATGCCACTGCTCTTGAGAGGTTTGATCCTGCTTCTGTTGAAGTCTGTAGATTATTTGCACTGAGTAAAATGAAAAGAAGGATCAGGACCATAAGCATGCAAAATGATTTTTTGTGTTCTAATCTTCCCATCTTTTCAAAATATTTTGAACTGCCACATTTAGTATCTTAATTTAGCATTTTAATCAAGGTTTTTATTATGTGATTTAAGAAAGACATGGTAGACTATGAAATCTGTATTTACTGTTCTTCCCCTCCATAATCACTGCAGATTTATAAGATAATAAAGGGTGACAATTTTGAGTTTGTATGGCTTGCACTGTGAGCTTCAGAGTTTGTTGCAGTGGAAATAAAACCTTAAGCACGGCAACGTAAAAAGTATTTGTAGGAAATGCCCTAACAATCTGAGACTATAACAACAGCAATAATGTCCCAGGCCAAAAATCACATACATCAGCAGTATCCTGCCCCTGACAATGCCTAAACACCCCTTTCTTAAACAAGAGTGGAAAAAAAACCCCAACCAACTAAAAAACTCCAAAATATGCATGTTGTTCTACCCAGTGTTTGGCACATTCAAGATCTTTTCTACCCTCTTTGCCACTTTCATGCTCAGCCTCACGTAATGCTTTCTACCTACCTTTTTATAACCTCCTGAGACCTACCAAACCACCCTGAGGCAGCTCATAGCATTGTATGCAGCTTTTAGATGAGTGGGCAAACAAAATTTTTGCTGTTGCTGGATGATGGGAAATAAGCTTCATAAATTTCTCTGCCATTCTTAGATAATTTTTCCCTAAACATTTTACTCTAAAAACTAGTTGCCAAATATATTTGCATCATAATATTCCCTTATATTGAGTTCTGGAGCTGCCTTCTTCCTGTAAAGAAAGAGGAAAGGATTATCTTTCTGCGTACTGAATATGAGGCTCAGGGTCTTTCAAGTGTAATTACACGGTCCTTAGCGTCATAAAAAGCCCCACATATTCACATACATATTTTTCTACTTCTGGATTGATGTATATGTATTTTCTACCTAGTCAAATACATTCACCCTAGTAAGTAGAATTTGTTGGCTGTCTGTGATTTAAGTGCCTGCCAAGGCATTGAGCTAAATTTCTGAGATGACATTTTGAATAAGAGCTGTATGACTTTAAAAACCACAATATTTACACATATTCTAGACTTAATATTTAAATAAGTAGTATTTTAAAATATTATGTATGAGGCATAGTAATAAATACATATATTATTATTATAAAATAGAATTATATACCATATAAGAAGGCATGGTACGTGACTCACCTCTGGTATGTTTTATGCACCTCTGCAGTAAGTTGGAGACATAAAACAGACAGCATAAGTACAGACAGTAAGAGACATAAATAAGACAGCAGTTATCTGCTAAGCAATACTGTATAACTTATTTCAGGGTAGACTTCATTATTTTCCCTAGTTTATTTAGAAATGAAAACATAAGAAAGCAAACATTTTGCAAAAGGTTCCTCTGTTAGGGTTTTGAAACCGAAGATACTATGACATTTTGAAAATCCTTACATTTGAATGTATTAACACCTGAAGTTTGGTGTTCAGTTTTTGTTTCTATAGCAGTAAATTTCTCTAAATAGTATAATTGCCGTAGACATTTATGCCAAAGGAAAAACAAACATGGAAATACAAAAGCTACTGAAGTGAAATTCAGAGAATTTTTGAAGCTTTTTATCTATAAGAGTTGCATTTGATCTTTAGTCTTCAAAACAAGTCCTTGAAAATGTAGCCAGATGTAAATGGAGGGAACATTTATTGAGCAGTTTTTGACAAATCAGTGCCTTAATTTTTAGTTTCCTGGTTGCTTTCAAATATCAAAGTTTAGCTTTTGCACTTTAAATGACAAACTGCAATAAATATGCTTTAATATGCACTTTTTTTTTTTGAGACAAACTAAAGAAAATTAATTCACCTTTATAAAACGGTCTTTTTTCCTCTGGATATTGAATCTGCAGAACTGAAAAACCTGTTTTCCCTAATTTTGTTTGGATACAATTAATAAAATTAACTAATAAAATGTTACTTGATCATTTCAATATCTGAGTCACAACATTCTCTAAATAATGTGAAGAGGAACTCTGGTTTATGGGAAAGTTCAGTACATAAGGCATTCTTCTTTCTAAACCAAATAGGAGCAGTAACAATGACTGAAAAAGAAATATTGCATTATGACCTTATGGTGCTGCTTACTTCCATAATGAGTCTTTTGAAGACTATTTATCAATGGAAAATTATAGCAAAAAATTAAGACATAAAGCCAATTTACTGCCAACAAGTTGTAATAGAAATTTAACAGAAATTACTCCATTTCAAGAGGGAATAAGAATTAGAAGAAAGATTAAATAACTAATCATTCTTTGAGAATTCACATCCAATAATTTTATTTTGTAGGAGACTGGAAGAAAAATAGCCTTTTAAATATCACTTAAAAAACCACAGCTGTCACATGGCGTACTTCTGGATTTCAAAAGACAGGCATGGAAATTGAGTATAAAACTCAAAGACAGCACAGGGATTTTGAGGTTGTAAAACCTGAAACCTGTCGAACAAAAAAGTGAACTTCTAAGCAGATGTAGTTAAATCTGAAGATAACCTGAAGGTTATCCTCTCCAAATTAATTGGTGTAGTCACTCAAGGATCTTTATCAGTGTAGCTGTGACATTAAAATCTGAATATAAGATAAAATAAAAGGTTTCTTAGCCTTAAATATCAGTTTTACAGGCAAAATACATGGCCAATGAACAAAAATAATAGAAATTACAAGACACAGAGAAATTTAGGCAGAGAGTTGGAGTGGAGCAAAACCTCCTGAAATAAAAAACTAATTGAGTGCTGCAGGAGAAATAGGCACACACAGCAATGACATTACCTAAGTAAAAGAGTAGCACAATCTCTTTCTACTCTGGCTCTTGATAGTAGAATGTCAGAAGTATAACCACCATAAAGGAAATCCATAAGGAAAAAAAAAAATTTACAGAGTGGTACATTTAATCATTGTGGAGAAGAGCAGAGGAACTAGGGAAGTTTTTCAATTTTTAACAAAGACCTAGAGAAAAGAGATTCTCAAAAACTTTGAATCCATACTAGTAGTTTTAATGTATGACTTGTAGCAATTAGCTCAAATTTTTACTATACTGAAATAAGAGTTTTTTAATTAGATATAAACATCAATGTGGGATTTTTTAGGGGCAAGTGACTTTTGATCTAGCACTGAAGTCAGGGGGAATTTTACCACTGTTAGCAGTGAAAATACGATAAGGCCACAATAAATGCCTTTGAACAACCTAAAGTCTTGTGGTCTACTCTGAGTCTAAAAATGATCAAATAGAACTTGAATGGTAATAATTAATGAAAAGTTTATACTAAACTACATAGATACTATATATATACACTACTATATAGCTAATGATGGTGTTTCTTTCTGAGAACTTTAGATATTATTTTAATATTAATTTATGTAGCATAGGGATGAATTTACATGTTTCATCAAGTATAATTTATAATAACTTTACACTTAGGTATCAGAAATTAGTAGTTATGTAATAGTAGATCCTCAACTGTAGTCTGGGCTGGGAAAAACATAATGTGTTATTTGTTTCTGGTTTTTTACCTTGATTCAATAAACTTCCTGTCTGATGTCAGTATCCTCTATTTCTCAGCTTAACTGAAATCATAGAATCATGAAACAACTGAGAGTATTTCTTTATTCACAGAGGCATGCTCAGTGATCAGACCCAAAACATAGCCACACACTAGCCACAGTGTAGAAAATTAACTATATCACAGCCACACCCAGCATGTCCAATTAGCAGATCTGCCAGAAATGTTAAATGAATTTACTGCTACAATGATACTGCAGTGGGATGAATGCAGAAGACTTTGTATTTAAGGAGTCAATAAACATGATCAGTCTATGTATGCTGTATTAGGGCTGCAGTTAGGGCATGAGAAGTCTGTATCTGTATACTAACACAATTCTTAACCTGTAATATCTTTGGTAAGAGTCAGCTGCATATGGATCAAGGGGTGTAATTCCTTAGTCCTGACTGGGAGCCCATTGCTCATAAGAGCTGCTGATGCTACAGCATTTAACCACAGTGATTAATCCAAGGCCTCTGCTGGGCTGCACATTCACTATGGCCTTTTGCTGCACAGATCACTTGGCCGCAGGAAAATCTCAGACAGCTTCTTGGAAAAAAGGAGGCTGTAGACAGCTCCCACTTGTTACTGGCAATTATGCTATCTGTGTGGCTTTGCCTTTATCTAAAAATGAGACTAGCCTTTAGGAATGGAATTTTTTCTTTTTAAGAAAATTTCATAATAGCTGGAAAGACCAAAAAGAAGGACCTTTTCTTCCTGCACACATTCTGCATGCCATCGGAAAACCTATCTAGGGTGCATCCAGAGTGGCACAAAAGTGGGATTCCCACCATCTGAAGAAATATTACTTGCTTATCAGGATCCAGAAAGAACTCTGCACCATGTCTCTTCCTTGCTTCCTACCCCCTCTGCAGAACTACACTTCCCAATAAAAGCAAAAATAAAATAATAAATATCTTTCACGATTCTTTTTAAGAATATTACTTGCTTCATTATGATAATATGGCTTGTAGAACAACAGTTCATAAAACAAGCAAAATCTTCATAATACTGCTTGAAAGTATTCTGCAAGACATCTTTCTCTTTTTAGTCATAGCTGATAAAAGCTAGGAACCCTTTCTTCTCTCCTGAAAAAAGTCTTTTCATATACCTGTGACCAAAATAAACTCTCCAACTGGTTCATTAGGTTAGAAAGCTGACATTAGTTTATTGCAGCACTTGTTGCACAGGGAATTGCTCCACCTAATATGCACAGCCAGCAGCCTAACAAACCAGATTATGTTCATGAAACTAATACATATTCATTATTTTTCCTGAATTCATACATATATGCGAATCATTTCTGTGGAAACTTTTTTGGGTATGAGTAGTATTCTTTTGAGGGTCTCTGGTTATAATTTGGGGAACATTCCTATTCCTCAAATTTCTCTTTTATGGTACTGGATCTTCTAATGAATCTTTTCTCCTTGATAATATCCAAAATATGTTGCTAGGTTATTAAATACTTGTCATCCTTGGACTGGCACAAAATTTTTATTCTTAAAACTAATATATCTGCTTGTACATATTAAGCACTGGTATAGGTAAACATGAAAGTACTTGCTGGCACAGATGTAGGGAGTTAACACAAAATTGCATTAATCTCTGGCATTTGTACTAAGCACTTTACCACTATGCACAAAGTACAAAACTAAGCATTAATCACATACATAGGCAGAAAACACTGTTGTGCTAAAATTAAAAGAACTTTTCCATATCTTTCCCCAGTGCTGCATAGACACTTTTCTTTTAAAAGAAATATTACTTTTTTGGTAACATACCTTTCCTGTTATGCTTCAGCCACATTAAAAAAAAATCTTTCACTATGAGCCTCAAGACTTTAAAAACTAAATTCTTCAGTGACATCACATTTAACTATCTTTTGTCTGAGATTTATCTATACACCTTTTAAAAGCAATGTACATTGAGTATATTTAGCCTTAGCTTCTGTTAGGGGACACACTCTACAGAAAAAATTTTGAGAGGTTGCAATTTCTGGTAACTTCATGAGGCTGATTTGAGATTTACATAATCTCAGGAATACATATCTGTTGCACAATAAAATGTTCTAACTGCAGTTACAGAAAGGCTTTATCCTGCCTGAAGCAGTGTTCTATGAGCAAAGGATAGGATATTCAAACATGTCCTTAATATCTGCTGTTGCAAATGCTTGTCATAGTTTTTTTGTCTGAACAGAACTTGAAAAGGATGTTTCCAAAGTCATGATGGAGTTTTTTTTTTCACAAATCATTCACTATTGGAAAATGTTTTTTATGTAGCAGAGAAAATAGCAAATGGAAATGTCATATTTAAATACTTTGATAAATTGCGAACACTGTGAATGCTTCCATTTATGTTTCTCATGGTCAGCATGCTTTGATTAAACTGTGTACCACAAAGAATAAAGTTAAATTATATATGCTTGGAATTTGAAGCAAGAACTTTTAAGCACTACAGAATAGCAATGACTACTGTTGATTTTTCCCCCAGAATCTGTTTCCCATGCTTGCCACATAAAACCCTTAAGCCTTCTGAGGTTCTTTATTGACCCTTCAGTATCATCTGCTTAAAAATCCATCCAATTTCTCCTAAATAAACCTCCAAGAATTCAACTCATTTTTTTTTTAATAGATCAATAAAAAAGTACTATGCTGTCTTTTAAGTAAGTATCTATAACACAGTCTGAAATTACATCCATACAAAGAAGAGAAAAATAGCTGGAGGTCCTAAATATCTTAATTCCTACATATAGAAATAATTTGTATATCCAAAGAATATTAGCCCTACCTCAGCTAATCCAATAAGCACATCATGGTGACAATCCAAGATGTCAAACAGTCCTATTGTTTATGATTCCTGAAGGTTGAAAAACACCCAAACCCAGTTTAAAAATATGTGATTCATAAAGCTTCCTGCAATGTCAGACTCAGAAGTGTCTACACTTAGACAGTGTGCCTGATATTGTGAATTTATTTTAATCCTTCAGTAAGCATTAAATCTGAAAACTATGTACATAATCTTATCAGAAGACTCTACATGAATAACATTGCTCTGAGTTCTGCAGCTAGTCAGAATTGTTTCCTGACTTTCTAGGGGGTTTTCTTTGCTTGTTTGTTTTGACTCATAATAACAACTTCTAAGCTTGTTTTTAGATTAAAAGAATAACAAGAACTAAAATGCAATATAATACTGTTTACACAAGAACACACAAGTTACTAACCTAAACAAAATCATCAGCAACAAAAAAATCAATGAAAATTTACCTTGCATTTGTAGTTGATTGGTAATGAACAATTTATCTTCATAACTACAATGTACAAATAATCTGTTTGATTTACTATTCAATTTAAATGATGCAGCTAGGCATAAAATCTTGTTTGGAATATTGATGTTAGAATGAATTAAGTGTAAGGTGAGGTAAAAAGACTAGCAAAATTTCTTCCTGTTTCTAAAAGCATTGTTAGTCTCTGATAGCACTTCTAGATCTGCAAAACCAAATCAAATATATGCATACACATTATTTCAGGGTGTTTGCACAATATAATAAATTGCTGTGGTATACCCCTGGAGATAATAAAAATGGCAAACTGACAAAACAGAGACTACAAGATTAACATTATACATAAAATTCTTATTCTGGAAAGCTGTAAAAGAGCCTGAGCAACTCTTTAAACCCAATTATACCATTTCAATAGTATCCACCATTAGGAAATTCTGACCAATGATTCAATAACACAGAAGGGAAAATGATCATTAATCCAAACCTAATTGATTTTGCTTTCAGATTGTCATTTGACAAGCATAAGTATAAGAAATGAAGATCCTTTGAGAGATGAAAAAAATTCCCTTTCAGGTGTATGAGGCTTTGGCACTTAAGCATACTGACTTTTTAAAATCAGGTAATGTACCTATAAAGGTACATAATGTACCTTTATATATATCTAGGTGATGTTGCAACTCTCAAAAATGAGACCACAGTTCATTGATTTCAGAACACAAACCTCAATTACAAAATCTGATGATTCTAAAAGCAGAATGAGTTAATAAATTAGTCTGCTTGATTCTGAGTAATCCCATACTCACTATTACTCATCCTTTGGGGAATGGTGTTTCCACCACAGAAGTCAGTAGTAGAAATAGCATTTAGAGAGGTCTACAACATGTTGACATACTTCCAGAAACAAACTCTACATAAAATGTCTCTAGCTATAAAGATATTCTGCTTGTGAGAATAAGTGCATGCATACATCTCCATGTCCACAGTCCTTGTGATAGGACCACTTTCCCCTGATATGAAAAATTACAGTACTCAGAAAATTTGTAAGTTTTTAAAGATTTCCTCTAGAGTGAGTGGTTCTGAATCAGGAATCAGACATTATGGTTTGGAAACACATTCTCCCTGATGATTTTTCAGGCAAAGGTAAATAATATACTCGGAGCGATTATTGCAGGTACTTTTCTTTCTTTTTTTGCATGATGAGAAACTAAAAATCTGAACTAAATCAGGAGACATTCATTAACTTGCACAATAAGCTAAAATGACTACTTAAAGCTTTCACCTCTGCTGTCATTTCAAATGGTATCAGAATGAACTTAATTTCAAGAGCAAAGATGCATATAATGAAGGATTTCCTTCTTTTAGAAGTGATCATTAGTAATAATGTAGGGAGCTTCATCTCATTTAACATTCTGCTATTTATAATTATGCCTGTGTATATCTTTTGAGCTATGAAACAATTAGTTTCCATTGTGTCAGTTATAATGATTCAAAACTGTTAAGTTCTTGACTCAATCAGCGATGCATCACACATTCAAATTTTTGCAAACAGAGTTGTGCTCAAATACATAAAGTGATCCAAGCCCGAGATACCTGTACCATAATGCCCAGAATCCTAAAACTATAGTTATGCATGTTTTCATGTTCAGATGTTTTTACCAGTTAAGTAACTGATGGAGGAATTTTTATTATAAAAGTGTGATCTCAGGACTTTAGATGAGTTATTGCCCCAAACTATCTTTCCTATCTGAGATGGTGAAATGTAATAGTCTGAATAATACTTCAAGGCTTTTTAACAGAGGAAGATAAATTTCATACATTATTTGCACGCAGACATACATAAACAACAATACTTCAGTAATTTATCCAATTTCAACAAGATAAATGCAGTTTCTATCGTGCAGTGACACATGTTGCCTCTGAAGAGCCTGTTGACTGAAATTCTTTGAATGGTATAAGCTAATTAGTCTGATGAGGAAAGCAGATGCCTAGAATCATAGTTCAAATTCCATCACAGTCAGTATATTTACTTTGAAAATTCTATTTCTCTAACAGTGAAGCTGTTTGATACTGGAGTGCTATTTCGTCCCTCTTTCAAAATCTGTTGACTTTTGTTCGAGAGGCTATGAACCAGAAGTGATAGGGGTCCTAATAAGAAGGGGAAAAGGTAGTTTTTAATATCCTTGTGGGTTTTGGCATGAAACATCTTAAAACACCTTAATGGAGGAAAACAAGATCTTATGCTTTAGGTTCATATGTCCAGGTGCACATTAATGATGTCCATGGGTGTTGACATGCTTGTTATTTTCAATAGACTGAAATTTACATATATATTGCATACATGTAGCGAGCTAAAACTGATTGATTTTTTTTTAAATATTTTTTGCACGCAGAATGTTGTTATATTTCCCTTTAAGCTGAATTTTTTTTTACAAAACATAGATAAAACACGTTAAAGAAACTAATTTTTGCGTGTCTTTAAGGGAAACATCTGATTCTTCAAGTTAGTAATTTTTTAACACTATGAATTTAACATTATGAGTGAATACAGGCTGGAGGAAGAAGGGCTGGAATGTGGCCCAGCAGAAAACAACCTAGAGGTGCTGGCTGGCAGCTGGCAGAACAGGAGCCAGCGTGTGCCCAGGGGGCCAAAAACGCCAGTGGCATCCTGGGCTGTGTCAGAAACAGTGAGGCCAGCAGGGCCAGGGAAATGATTCTTCACCTGTACTCAGCACTGGTGACACCACATCTCAAATCCTGTGTCCAGTTCTGAGCCCCTCATCAGGAAGGACATTGAGGTGCTGGAGCAGATCCAGAGACGGGCAATGGAGGTGGTGAGGGTCTGGAGCACATGTCCTGTAAGGAGCAGCTGAGGAGCTGGATTGCTTAGCCTGAGGAAGGGAGGCTCAGGGAGACCTTCTCACTCTCTACAAATACCTGAAAGGAAGGTGTAGCCAGGTGGGGGTTGGTCTTTTCTCACAGGTAACAAGTGACAGGAAGACAGAATACAGTGTTAAACTGCACTAAGGGAGGTTTAGGTTGGATATTAGGAAGAAATTCTTTACAGACAGGGTGATTAGACATTGGAATGGATTTCCCAGGGAGGTGGTGGAGTCACCATCCCTGGAGGTGTTTAAGGAGGGACAATATAGCACTTTGTGCCATGGTCTAGTTGACACAGTGGTGTTTGGTCATAGGCTGTTCTTAGAGGTCTTTTCCAACCTAATTGAGTGTCTGATTCTATAAATAGAGAATGGCAGCAAGAAATTTACTTATATTGCTGTAGAAAAACAAAGTCTGAAAAGTAGAAGCTTACAAGGTGAGAAATATTTTAAAATAAAATACAAATATTTTCTCAACTGCAATAATATAAATCTCAGAAGACAGCTATAAAGATAGAATAAGAGATACAATTTAATTACTCTTAAAAATAATAATCTGGTAATACAAAGATCCCAGAAGAAAGTGTTCTGTAAGGATTGAAATATACATGTCACATCTGGTGAAACTTGGAGAACTCTATTATTCTATGTCTTTGTGAAATATCTATTAATAAAAAAACAGCAAAACCTCACAACATTAAATACTGTGCATCTGTGAAGCTATGCCAGCAAAATGATTCCTAAGAGTGATACAATGTGGACTCAAGCCACACATCAGGAATCAACTGGCAGAATAACAAGTGGGGGTTTGTGCCAAGGAGATTTGAGCAGATGTTTACTATATGACAACTAACTGAGAAATTACTTGAGCATAAAGATAAGGGAACTATATCATGTTTTTATTGATTTTTAAAACATGTTTGTTAGAGTGTGGCAAAGGGATTATTTTGCATCTTGGAGTATTAGTCCTACAAATCTAATAGCAATTACCCCTGACTTTATTAGAATACATAAAGCACAAAGAAAATTAACAACCCTTCCTCTGATTTTTTTCTCCTCAGATATTTCTTTTCACCTCATTTAGTCAACCATATTTTGGGCACATCTGGGTAGATATCTTAAATAAAATTGCCAGGTTTGATCTCTGCTTTCTAGGCTGTATTACCACAATAGCTCAAGATGTCAGATCCATGTCATCAAATCCTTGAACAGAGTTCAGGGTTTAGATTTCAGGAAAAGGTCAGGAAATAATGTGTGGACAAAATGAAGCTAGGTAGAGAAAACAGTAAATTTGAAACAGAAACATATTAACTGCTTCAAGTTAAAATGACTACATCTAATAATGTACAAGTCTAATAACTACGTCTAGAGAAAACAAGAGCCTTGACTTAATTGAACTAGCAATAGGGAAAAATAAATATAGGGAGTCTGTAAGATATATCAAACCCAGGATCTATAATGTAATAAAAAGGTTATGCTTGTCATGTGTTAGACATCTGTATATCAATCCCAGAGAGAAGGCATTTCAATAGACTAAAAGCTAGATGCAAAATGCATGTTTTAGGGTGTTAAACCCTATAGCACCTAAAGAAGTCTATGCACCTGAACCTATTAAGATGATTAAAACTCAATTCTTTGTACACTTGCTAGAGATTCAGAAAACAAACATTATATTGGATTTCACAGTTCTTTGTTTTCAAGAAATTACTGTGAGCCAGTATTGCAAAAGATATGAACATTTTATTCTACTGTAAGGATACATGCAGCTTGGAATACCACTGTGTGCATATTTTGCATATTATGAGAGTGTAGTTAGGGTTGTAGATACAGGCTGCTAATGATGCAGCTTTTCAGCTCCTTTAGTGTCCTCAAGCATCACCCACCACTGTTCATGACTGCCTCCCAGGCTCAAACAGTGGAATTCATGCTTAATTAAACACAGGTTCACTAAAATAGAGTCAGAGAGACATGAGAAATTCTCTTATTTTTGAATTTTAACAGATATTTGGCTAGCAAAAGACAGTCTATTACAATAAATATAAGCTAAATGCAAGGGAACAGGTGCAGCAAAGTGAGGTAAGTCTATAATCCAAACTGTTATAGTCTGCTGAAAATAGAATTTTATTTTCCAAATGGCAAACAAGCAAAATGAAAAGCACTGCTTAAAGAATTAAATAATATTTTATCTGAAGAAAAGAAAAAGACAAAAGCAAAAAGATCTTCTGAAATTTGTGCCAAAATAAAATTAGGAGGAATTAATCTAGGAGACAAAAATCCATTGGAATGTATGATCCTTGTGAGTCCCTTCCAGCTCAGGATATGCAGTGTGGATCTGTAAATCTGTGACTAAGGGTAATTCCACATGACACCAATGGTACACATGAAAGAAGAAAAATATCATCTGAACAAGCTTTGACACAAAGAATAGTTACCAGAGCTAGAAGTCTGAAGATAAAATGAGAGCACACACACTGTAACAAGGTTGTGCTTACTGTAGGATTCATTCCTCTTGAGAGGGGCATAAGTATTTAAACTGAGGGATGGGAAGAAAAGTGAGCACAAAGTGAAAGTGCATATGTTTAAGATATAATTGGAAAAATTACCTAAACTAAAATTAAACTAAACAAAACTGAATTTTTGCATTTTGAATGTTTACAGGTTACCAGCCTCTGAAGGCATCTAGTTTTCAGGAAGAAGCTAGAATGTTTTAAAAAAGGGACCACTTGGTTGTAGCCTAAAGCAGTAATAAATGGCCCTTTGTTACCTTTCTTCTTAATGTTATGTCCCTAAGGTGAGAACTGTCATTAGTGAAACCACCTCATTTTTATAATTAGAAATATTTCCTTATGTGCAGAGGCAAAGTTGCTATTAATATTTAGACTTTTTAATGATTTTTTATATTGCTTATATTTATATATCACGAAAATGACATTGTCCAACAATATTTTCTAACAGAAAATTGTCTGAAACATAACTCAGAATTCCTTAATTGCATTCTTGGTTTGTAGCCTCTTACTGCAACTTTGTAATCTGTAAAGTGAACGTAAAATGCCTCCTGTGTAACTTCTATGTACACTCCTTTTCCACTTCACTCCAGATTAGAGTGATATTATTAGTCTTATTTTTTAATTTCTTTAATTTATTTTGTTTTTCCAATTAAGGTATAGCAGGACCTGAATTTACTACAGTAATTGCACAGAAGAAAGGAAGGGAGATACAGTAAAGATATAAACTGATTCATCTTGAAGAATCCTAGAGAAAGAAACTTATGGCTGTGTGATTATTGGTACAGTAAAGCAAGTTATAACAATGTATTTATAGTTTTACAGTTACTGGAAAGCTGATTTTTTTCTTGAGGTTGAAAAGGAAAGAGTTATTGAGATCATGTGAGCCAATTTCTTGCAATTATTATATATGTATTTCTTTGTTTACATCAAATGCAGAGGATTTTAAAAGAAATAAACTGACCCAGAAAGCATAGAGTATGAAAAACAAGTTTAACAAATTATATATTTGATTCCTTTTTTCTACTAAATAGACACACTCTGTCTGTATTAAAATAACTATGACTATTGCCATTTTCTTTTTAATCTGCTGTTTCTTATAAACTAACTTCATTTACCAACAATTAAATGGAGATGATTAAGGAAAATGCAAACAGTAATTATTTTCTGTGATAGAAATTGGTGTGATGTAGTATAAATTAGCTCCTGGTACCACAAATACCTTGCCTGACAAAACACCAAAAAAACAAACACTGTTGTCACCAAGTAATTATGTTTGTTACTGGGTAAGAAAGGAGAAAAAGCAAATATATTCACAAACAAACCCCACCAAGAGAGAACATTTTTAGTGTAAATTTTTTCATATGGAAGTCCTGTATCAAATCAATGTGAAAAATTTTCATGGACTTCAAAGATTCTTCATCCTGTTTTTAGGCAAGAATTAAACCTGTTCTTGAGACAGCTGACCAAATACTACAATTTTCAGAGAAGGCAATTGTTTGTACACATTTCTGACTAGCAAGACAAAGAAAGAGAGTATGAATCTTCTGAATAACTAAATTGGAATACAAGTCTATTATTTTTTATATTTTTTCCAGGAAGTTGTTACCTTTCTATCTATCATTACTGAGTAGTGAACAGTATAGCTAAACTGATGGTTTAGAAAATAACTAAAAATATAATACAAAAGATTGTGTTTGCGTCACTTTATGATTCTTTTGTGGAGGCCATGAAAACTGTACCACTGATCTAAGGAAAAGTTTATGTTAAGATCTGTGCCAAGAAACATTTTGGATGGTAACTACAGTGTATGTAATAAGAAATTTTAAGGATAAAAGACAGAGAATAATTGGTAACTGTGGAATCTTTCAATACAGACAGTATGTGACAGGATTAAATATAATTTCTTCAAATAACAATAATATTCTCTTTCTTGCCATTTTGGGTGTAAGCAGAGTGCTCTGATATTTCTGTTTCAACACACTGCTGAAGAAAGGTAGCAGATGTCATGCCAGGGAATGTCACAAATTTGTCAATAGCAAAGACACTGCCTTCAAAGAAAGTGTTTATATATCTTCCACCTCATAACAATTTTATGTCATCCGTAAATAAACATGATTTTAATACAAACACAAATAGAAATATATAAATAAAAATGAAAGAAAATGGTAATTCAGTTGTAATCTATTCTTGATTATTTCTGTACAGATTTTTTAAATGTAGCACTTCCCTATAGTCTAGAGTTTTAACATTCTCAACAATAACATCTTATTACCAAGGGATATGCTTATATACGCTCAGCAGCATTTTTTCTTTTCTTTTTTTTTTTTAATTATTCGAGAAAGTTCTAATGAAAATAGAAACAATGATTACTGCAATCTAAAACTCCAAATACCAGTGAAATAATGTATCATCAGATTTATATGAATAGACAATAATAAGAATCGTCTAAGAAAATACAAATTGATTTAATATTGCCTTTAGGCAAATATACTCCTGGAGGAAAAGGTTGAGTCGAAATGATTTTGGTACCTAAGCACTTAATGTTGCAAATGGCAACTTTTGATCAATTTGAAAAATTGCAAAGTTACCCAGTAGTATAATAGAGATTCTGAATGACAAATGATTTGCCATTTAAACTATTTATTAATGCTGTACCTGTTAGTAGAACAAATCTCTTTGGTGATATTTTCTGCGCTTGGTAAGGTGGTGCAATATTTTGGTAGCACACATCAGTTTAACTAATTCTTGATGCAGTATATGTACAGTATAGATAGATAAATTAATACTTGGTTACTTGTTTTAAGTATCTTTTGACTGAAACACTGGAATATAACTCAAATTTTCCACAAAGAAATTATATCAAATAATTGTTGAAAACATACATTTCCATTAATTTTCATTATTGCTATTAAGACCAGCAGTCCTGCAATTATGTGGGTAACACAAACTCTCAAATACTTCAGTACTTTATCTGTATTCATATTATCTTGGGGGTCTGGATTCGAGGGGATCTTAAAATTTTAATAAAGGAGTCATCCATACTCCTATGATATAAAATGTTTCTAATGAAGTTGTGATACTGAAAAGCTATTGTGTAAAAATGCAATGATCAAGAAGTTTTATGGGCTTGTTATACAATTATTTTAATTACAATTTTTTGTTAAGCACAGTCTAGTTCTTATCTATGACTTCAGTTTAAGATTTTTATAAGGTGAATTTTTGTATATGTACAGAGGAATTATACTCCATGTTTTAATTATCTGCCAGGCACCTTATTTTCGTTCTGATCTGTGCTTTCCTTTGGTCTCCTAGTGCTTAATTCAAAGGTGATTTCAGTCATTATATCCCACCTTGTGTAACTGTGTAATTATTTCCCCCTGCACAAAACACAAACACATAAGGCCTTTTGTCTCCATGTGAATCTAGTTCTATCACTAAGCTTCTGGATTCTGTAAAATAAACACAATCTGAAATCAATCTGTCTGCATCTCATGTTAAGTTTTATTTTTAAAGAGGTAACTTATGAAAAATATTATTTGCAACATACTCTTATTTCAATTGAAATCATTAATTTTTTAGTTCTTGACTTTGGAAGAATTGTGCATTAATTATCTGAGATAACCCCAGCAATCTCATTTTTACTGAATGTATAATATCGTCAAAGTTCTAAATTCTAAAAGGCATTAAAAAGTAACCAAAAAAAAAAAGAAAAAAAAAAGAAAAAAAACCACACTGAAAGGTAGACAGTAGACTTCTGGTAGACATGTTGGGGGCATTAATCTGGTTACCTGGAATCTGCAATACTCAAGAGGTTAATTAACACACATTAGAATTTCTCAATATACTGCAAGTTGAATAGAAGGAATAGTAGAGTAACACTGATAAAGCCTCATGAGCTGAGTTAGGAATTACCTTACAACCACTAATGAATAAAGTTATGAGTGACTGAACTTTGGTTGCTTAGAGATTTCTGGTTTCATCTAATTAACAGCACAAGCCAATAAACAAGACACTTGTGCTCTGAAGGCTTGTTTTAAATCAATATTGGGACAATGTTAAAAAAAATCTGACCTCTCTCACTGTAGATATTTTCATATGAAAAGTCAGTATATACAGTCTCTTTTTATGAACTAGACATAAATATTCTTATAAATGCAGAAAAAACTTATATAGCTTTATTATGGAAAATATTTAGAAGAAATGTTACTCTCTAAGTGTTCTAATATTTTATCCCATATTTTAAAACTATCTCATCAGGGCTATAGTCCTGAAATACAAGAAATACCAGTGGGAAGGAAGTAAATTTTTAAATATCTAGAATTAAATTTCTGTTGTTCTTCACCTGTCTGTCTCTCCAACTTATGTTGATTTCTGTGGGATTTTTAGACAGTCAAGGTGCCTTAAAATTATGGAATATACATTGAAGTGCTTAAAAATATACTTGAAAGACTACTGCTATATTTATGCCTAAACTGGAACTACAGAGTACCTCATGCCTGAAAAAGTTTCCGAACAAAACTTTCAAAATAATTTAAGAGATATATTAGCTTGATTTTGGCCTTCAAAGCCTTTAACTATGTATATTTTTCATAATTCTAAATCTGTTTTATATACATCCAACAAAGTTATTTACAGTTCAGTTTGTATTAATTCCAGGATCAATAACAAAGGGGTGAAACTTAATTTACATCTACATTGAGAGAAATATAATTCTTAATCTTAAAATAATCCAATTATTATTATCTTGAGAACAAGCAAATTTTATGCTATATCAGATTAAAATTGATCTACATATGCAAAGACACATGATGGATCAAAATTTAAATCAAGAAAAAGGAAAAGAAGCTAGGATGCAAATTGAATGGACTTGAGGGTAGTGAATACAAGAGCTTCAATTTTTAAATTCCTGTTTTTGACTAATGTACCTGGAAGACATAGAAAAGATGAGAATGATTGGCTTTATAGCACACTTCCCTCCATTTAGAGTATAGAAAATATCCATATGCATGACAAGAAAGGGAAAAAAGCTCTTTGCTACAGAACTTTAAATCTGTGGTTTGTCTGTGAAAAGCCTACTAAGAATTTTGTGAATTATTCTGGATACTGAAGGAATCTATGCCTACCTCTAAATTTTGAAAATTTTCCATTTAAATTACCTTTGGTTCTGGCATTATTACACCTGGCAAGCTTGTAAGAAAAAAGATAGCAGAAATCAGATTACTAAACCCTTCCTCGCAGGTTTAAGCTTAAATCAGTGACACCATATCACATCTGGATGCAGCAGTGTGAGATGTTTTAACTTTTGAGTAGTTGAAAAAAAGATGTACTTGTCAGTATCTCTGGGGGAATACATCGGGGTCATACAGTTTTGTAAACTTAGCAAGCACAAATATGACAAGAAAGAAGGATGCTCAATAATGGCATTAATTCATAGTGAAAAGCACAGTGACCTGTGCCAAACCACAATGTTAAAAATATTTCTCCCCTTTTTTGTATGCACTTTCCTTTTTACAGGCTGTGACTTATATACTGAGACCAAAAAACAAGGTATAGGTGTGCCATAAAAAATCAATACTTACCATTTGATAAGGAACTTTTTCACTTAAATAAAAATTAAGAGATTCTTGCCTGACATAAAATATTTTCTTATTTCAATTTGTCTTATTCAAGTGAGCTCAAACCAAGAGAAGAAGTATCATGAACAGCAGAGACCCCCCCTTTCAAGATGGGGGGGAAACATCATGAGAATATCAAACATGATGCAATGGAGAAGAAATAAGACAAGTCTGTTTCAGCTCCAATCATTCTGGCAAAGGAGCTGTCAAATCTGATCACCTTGGCCTCAATACTGAACATTATCAAGGACTACAGACATCAAGACTAACCATATGTCAACAGTAGCTCACAGCTAAATTGCTATTTTTAAAACTTTTTAAAGACTTGACAGCAAACTATTTGTAGTGATAATGTTCATGCTACATAAAAATCAAATATTATCACAAATTATGTAATTAATGAATGGAATTAGTAAAGTGTCACTTTAAAGCAAAGACTGTGCTACCAGTCTTCTAAACACTCTCCTCACACTGACATCTAAATCACTGATATAGATAAATATTGATATAGATATAGATGTTATAGAGAGAGATAAAGAGATACAGACTTAACTGTAACACAATTACTTGTGCCACTCAAGTGCTAAAATAGATTATTAAAAATTTGTTCCATGAACCTAAATATTGACTCATCAGCATAAAAAGACATCTTTTCATCAGAGATAATATTGCTACATAGGTTTCTGATTAATGTTTAGAAGACTTTTCTGTCAAATATAGAAACATCTTGAATTTTATAAAAAATAATTAGTATACAGCCAGTTTTGCTGCACCGTTCTCCAAGAAAAATAATCAGAAGAACATTTCCCAGGCTGATCAAAACATAAATTCCCCATAAACAGGCACATGAAATGACAATAATCAGATACAATCATCGCTTCTATTCCTACTAAGAGTAAGTTTTTTCTTCTGAATGAGTGTTAAACAAAGAGCATTAGCTGAGACTGTAACAACATTCACTTTCACTGAGTTTGCAGATGGCATCAAGTGACAGAACAGTTGATACTTTCTGCTGCAGCTGCAAACCAGAGGGACCTGGACAAGATGGGGAAGGGATGGGCTGCCAGAAACCTCATGGAATTCTTGAAGAACAAATGCCAGTTCTTGCTCTGGGCATGACATGGTCTGGGACCACCCCACCTGGGGGGCAGCTTGGCAGGGACAGCTCTAAGGGGATGCTGCTTGAGAGCAGGCTGGGCATGAGCCAGCAGTGTGGCCTGGAGACAAACAGGCAAGAGCAATCAGGGCTGGACTAGCATGGTCAGGAGGTGCAGAGGAATAATTATTCCCCTCTCCTCATTAAGCTGTCAGTTTTGTGACCCTCAACTCAGTAAAGATATTGGTTAACTGGAGCACGTTCAGCACGAAGCCAATAAGCTGCTGGCAGAGTGCAGCTGGTTCCACCTGGAGAAGAGCTGAGTTTGAGGGAACCTGACAGTAACACACCTTGCAGAAGGCAAAAATCCCATCACAGTGGTGCATGGCAGGAATATAAGATATAATGACCATAAGTTTAAACAATCTTCCCTGAATGTAGGAGAAGCAGTTTTCCTTGTGAAGACAGCCCGGAACGAGAACAGGTGGCTTTGGAAAAGTGGTGCAGTCTCCATCCTTGGGAGTTTTTGAGATCTGATTGAACAAAACCCTGGGCAGCCTGGTCTGATCTCACAGCTGACCTGCTGTGAGCAACAGGTAGGAGTCCAGTCCTTCTGAGGTTCCTTCTAAGTCTAAGTTGATCATGGAAGGCCATGTTTCTGTGTGTGACGTCAGAAAACCACAGAGAGGCTGAAGACTGATTCTGTGATGAAAGAAAAAGAAAAAAAAAATCCAGAGAAACTGAAACCCAAATTACTTATAGGACTTTGATGAAATTTATTTTAATTCCACTCTATTAGAAGTGAGATTAGATCGATGCCAATTATTATAGGCATAATGAGACCTCATATCCTCTATCTAAAAATGTCATTATGAATTTATAATAGGAACAGTTCTTTCTATCAATTATACAATTCTCTTCAGCAAAAAAATGCAGACAACTGCTCTCTTAACTTTAAGTCCTTTATTTTGTAAACTTCTGAAATGGTTCTTGCTGACTTTTGACAACAGGAAATGAAATGTTATGAGTTTTCCAACAATTCTGTTTAAAATGACATGTGGTGAGATGTTATCTTTTATTTTTCTACAGTGTTTTCTTGGTGGAAGGAGAATTAAAAGTGAGACATGCCTTTCTACTTTTGTTTTATAATTGTCATCATAAAAGCTAATTAAAACTCTAAAAAGAAACTGCAGTTATATGTGTATGTAAATACATATTTACATATAATGTATGTATCTAAAAATGCATCCTTATGGAAAATCACAGCAGTCAGGTGTTCCAAAGTTTTTCATGGCTCTGTCTCAGAAATGTGTGTGTAAATACAAACATATGCATATCATATCTCCACCAATTCAATATAATTGTGGAAAACAATACCAGCAAGTACTAAGCCCCATTATCACAAACTTATTTAAAACTCACAAAACCAGCCAGTTTGTTTCTAAAAGGAAAATGGAGAGCTGGAATAATACTTTCCCCACAAATGTCAAGTAGGGAAAGAAATATAAAAGGGAATTTCAATGTTGTGCATCATACAACATTTTTTAAAAGGGGCTACCATATCCCGTATGCTAATAAATTAAGTATAAAATTAACTTACACATTTTTTTCGTAAGCATGCAACAAAAATTAAAACTGTAATTATTGTATATCCAAGCATTGCTTTGAAAACTTGGTATTTATTAATTTGTTAAATAATTATTAATAAATTATTTAAATTTAATATTTTTTCACTTTTATAATTTGAAATAATAATTTCAATTGAACAGCTGAAATCACCACAGGCATAACAAGTGTCTTTCCATTTCTTGAATCTCTGCAGTACATGAACTCTGCACTACTAATTTCCTTTCATTCTGATAACAGTCGCTGGTTTCCCTGAAGTTCTGGTTTGAGACACTATTCACAGTAAAAGGAAAAATCCCAGAGAGATACTTATAGCTACCTGACTTTAATTATATCCACACTTGTAACCAATATGAATGAACATTCAGTCTTGCTGTACTTCTCTGACATTCTGATATTTAAGAAATATACGAATCAATAGGATAATTTATAGTGGATTTTACTATGGAAAAAATTTCCAAGTAATTCTGACAGAGTTTGAAAATAACAAAATAAATATTCTTTTATCTTTTTAAATTGCTCTAATTGTATTAAACAAAATATTTAGAGTAAATTTTAGTAATATTCTCAATATTTGCATTGGCATTAAGAAATGCAATTGGTATCTGCACTGAATCTTTAAAAAATGTTTCTAAATAGATTTCAGAGAGCTCTACCTGGGCATAATTTTTGGATTCAGAATTGTGCAGCTTTGTAGCAGCTGTGAATGTCAAGTATGACAGCTGCCATAGAACTTCCAGATCATACAGCTGCAAAATATGCCATAATCAGGTTTGAATGCCCAGTAAAAGTTTGAGAAAGTAGAATATTGCTTATGCCTTTGTGGCATAGTTTAGAAAGCTTGTCAGATTTACTATTAGCTAAATTGGGCTGAAATTCAGGTCAGTTCAAGAAATAAACTGACTTTCCTAACTCCTGTTTTCAAATTTTATGAATATAAATAATTTCAACTTATGAAGGTATTAGGATTATTTGGAAAAAATTATAAATAGCTAGGCATTTTACCCTATGGTAAGCTATTTTCAGTTTAGAGTTCTTCCAGCAAGATTAAAAAAAAAAAAAGGCTACCAGTAATGTTCACCTCGGTCTGTCCACAGAATGTCACAATTGCAAAGGGGCCTAATTGATCTATCCTATATCTGAGACAAAGGGTGTAGCCTCCCATTAAATTCTCATATTTTGCTGGTGCTTTGGAAATTTAGCAAATCTCCTCCAGTAAAAGACCCCAAATCATATTTGTCTTGAGCAATTTAGCGTCATTTGGCAAATATTTGAATATCAGGTGATTGCATTTGCTTTTCACTGAAATGAGAATGTATATTCTTCCAAAGTCTACTGAAGACTTTCTCTTTAGAAGAGAAAAATCAGGGAAATGAGTATTTTGAAAAACATTGCCACTGTTTGTTTTCCTGTCTAGTATTAACAATTACTGGTCACTTAGACCTACTTGTAAATATACATAAGCCTAATTCTTGAACTATCACTGAAGATTATTGATAAACATCTAAAAACTTTGTAATCACTTTTTTAGTCTCCAAGAAATTTTAATTACACAAGAACAAGACAATTTCCCCTAAAAGCCAGAAAACTCACTTCAGGGAAGAATGTATGGTTCACAGTACCTTGGATGACTTTTAGTCAGCCACTCTATTGTGGGGAGAGTTTTATTCTTAAGTTGCGTTTTGAGAAAACTACCTCAGTAGCAGCTTAGAAATGAACCCAACAGATATCTACTTGTTATTTATGCAAAGTGGAGCCAAAGAAAATGCTTTGAGAACTGTTTTACATCACAGTTGATGCTCCCTAATGAGACCAGACAAGAAATAAAGCTCATTAACTGAATCAGGAATAATCAGGGTTTGCATTTCTGAGTAGTGTACTGGCATTACAAGAAGAAATGCTCTATCTCTTACATTAGCCATTTTATAAATATTGTCTTACATTACATTTTATAAACCAAGAACAGAAATTTTCTTGAGCCTATTACAAGCAGACGTGTTTTTCAGAAACATATTTTTCAACTAACTTAAATCTTCAGCTTTAACCTGCCTTGTAGCATTATTTTTAGCTCAAAACTAGCACTGACAATTTGCTGAGTGCCTAATAGTCCTAAAATGCACTGCAGATGGGCTAAAACTCACATTTTTTAATAATGCCAGACAATCATTCAGGCATAACAGCAACTATTCTCAATGCTGAGCCCTTTCTCTCAGCTCAGATGAATAAATACTGAGAAAAAGTAGGAATGTAGTCTATGGGATCATCTATCTTTAAGAATACTTGTGCTCAATATCATATAGGATAAGCTTATGAGCAGGCTCATTAATTCCTTACAGGAATTAAGTTAGACTACATAATTGTTGCCATAACCCTTTTTTCTCCTCCTGCTTGTCTTCTTGTGTTCAATAATCTATCTAGACTAACAAACTCTTATACCAGTGCAGGTTACTGTGATTATTTTTTACCTGAAAAGGGTTCAAAGCAAAATAATTATTATCTTTTGCTAGTTTTAGCTAGAACTTTGACCTTTCTGATTTCGGTACTCGGTGCTTGAGCAGCTTTCATACTACATTTTCTTGCCTACTCACCCCATTCCTTGTAAGTCCTTCATTTTTTGCGTATTAAATCATCAGGAAGCTACTTGCTCCGGCTTCCTTCATCAAGACTTGGCAGGGTATTCTGCCTAGCAATTCCCTGAATAAGCTAAAGTCTCTCTAAGCTCTCCATGAGTCGAGTCCTTATTCTCCAGATTACCTTTTCAGTCTTCATGTTGATCGTGAACTCTGTTATCTTGAAATTGTTGTAGCTCAGCCGTTTGTGGCAACATTTTTTAGTCATTTCATCCCTTTTTGTGAGCAGAGTCAAATAGACCTTTTTCCCTTGTCAACCTCCATAGCACTTACATTAAGGAATCATCACCAATGGTATCTAGAGCACTATAGCTGCATTGCAGTTAACCTCACAGGAAAAGTACATACCAACAAAATATCTCATGAAATTGAATTCCTTTGAGCGTAAGCCTTTCGGTACTTATTTCTAGAAAGCCTCATGTGCTACCTCCCCCTACCTCCTGCTGCTCAGATGATCTGCTATGACCATCCAAGTGTTTTTAACCCCTTGTGATTACAATTTTGGAGGTTCAAGAGGCCATATCTCTGACTTTGTATTTAATTCTGCATAATGAAGGAGTGCTGAGATCCCTTCTCTTTGTCTTTCCTATTGTGCTGCTTTTGGCTGTGATAGAGTTAATTTTCTTCACAGTAGCTAGTATGGGGCTGTGTTTTGGGTTTGTGCAGAAAATAGTGCTGATAACACAGGGATGTTTTTGTTATTGCTGATCTGTGCTGACACAGACTAAAGGCTTTTCTGCTCCACGCCCCAGTTCAGTACACCAGGGAGGAGGCAGGGGGTGCACAAGGAGTTGGAAGAGGACACAGCCAGGACAGCTGACCCAAGGGATCTCCCATACAGTATGGGCTTTTACTCCACCTGTAAAGCTGGAGAGAGAAGGAGGAAATGGGGGACATCTGGAGGGATGGTGTTTGTCTTCTAAAATTCGCTTTCGCACATGACAGAGCATTGTTTTCCTGAGAGTGGCTGAGCATCTTCCTGACAAAGTGAAGTAGTGAATGAATTCCTTGTTTTGCTTTGCTTGTACACATGGCTTTTACCTATTTACCTATTAAACTGACTTTATCACAAACCACAAGTTTACTCCTTTTTACTCTTTTTCCTCTCTTCCCAATCCTACCAGAGGAGTGTGAGCAAGTGGCCATATGGGACTTAATTCTTGGGTGGGTTGAACCAAAACACCCATTTAAATATCCCTGCTCCAAATACTTTTGTTTCCCTCCAAGTCTTCATGACATCAGTCATGAATATCAGGACATCATGATTGCAATCATGACATCATCATCAATGTCATATCCCACAATCATGATTAGGTTCTTCATTCTAAACAAGGTACCATCATGAGAAAAATAAAGTTAGTTGTTACATTAGATGCACAGTCAAGCACTTGGATACATCTGCCTTTTGTTTTACTTTGATCAAGAGGGCTGATGAAAACATTATTGGGGCCTCTGTACCCCTACTCTCACCCACAAAGTCCTGACACAACCATCATCTCGGGACTTTCTCTGGCTGCATTGTTTGTGCCATGGCTGAGAAGCACGGTAGAGTAGTCAGAAGCACACGGAACAGTGTCTTATTCAATGCTACATGTCCTGATAGAGATACCTTGCTGCTTCAAGTGGTGCTAGACATATCTGGCAAATGAATGCTTTTGTCCCAGGCAAGAGGTAGTCAGCAATCACCTTTCACTTCCTTCTCCATGGACTAATCCTAACTTGAAGTCTTGGCCAGAATCGTCATGTCTGAATTTGTTTTTTGTGCCTTCTTGTCAAGACCATGGGTTTAAATACTTGTAGGGGGAGATGAAGCCTTGCTTCGACTGCCACAAATCCCAAGCGTCTAGTTTCCATGCAGTTCATGTCCTCACCTTTCCAGTTCAACAGTGAGCATACCAAACTTCATGTCTGTGGTCCTAGACTCTTGCCATTGCAGAGCCTTTGAGAATGTTTCTTTTTTTCTTGTTTATCATTCCTGATGCAAAGAAGGCTGTTCCCCTTCTCATACATCTCCCTCACCTTCCACTATGCCATATCTACCAGATCATATCTTCCTGAGGATGAAACACCCTCACCATAGCAATCTTCAACAAGGAGTATGAAGCTCATCCTGCCTTCTAATATAGGTGGAATCCATCCTCAGGAATTACATCCAGACAGAGAGTGTTACAATACTGAAACAGGTGATTGCAACAGCTGAGGCAGAAAAGTTCATTCTGTGGTGTGTTATCATGATTCATGATTAGTATTTTCTTACAAACAGCACGTCTGGGCCTCCAGAATATGCTGTTTGGAAACTACCATGTCCTATTTTACAGCCCACTCAGAATGCTTCTCATTCTCTCCAGCCACCAGACAATTTTGGAAGTCAAATATGAGTCTCCTCACCTTCAAATAAGTCAGGACCTCATGCTATCTATGAGATTCTGGTTGTGGCTCACTTATCCTATGAATGTTGGGTCTTGTACACAATTTCCTCCCATGCCATGCCTTTTCCCACCCATTCTCACAAATGCGTATAAACACAATTCTGTAGCTTTCTTTTCAGTACCTTACAGAAGAAAAAAAAACTGTTAATATTCAGCCTTCTCTTCAGATCTCAAAAAATGCAGTATTTTTAAAACTGTGTAAATACAATATATGAAATGTAAAATTACATGTATAATTAGTCATTTTCAAGATATAATATTGCACCATTTTATTGGCTGTGGGAATAGGCTGTGGACATGAGCAGAGCAAAAAACTGTTGAAAATTAAAAGGACAATCACTGTTAAAATGTACCAAAGAGAATATATTCTGCATATTAAAAGCTGAGATTCCCTGCTCCAATGCAGCAGCAATAATGAGTTACCTCCCACCAAAGGATTCGTTTTTGTTCCAGCACATTATATAATAAAAATACCCCAAATAGCTATTTCCTGGAGCAATGTCTCTCTGGTACATCTAGAAACATGACTTCATACTTTTGTTATGAAAAAAAAAAAAAATATATATATATATAAAAGAAATGGAGAAAAATATGAAACATTACATTTTCATCAGTAAATGCAGATAAGGTTAACATACCTCATCATGTATCCAAACACCAGCTGAGAGTCCCTCAATAGCCTGAATTATTTTCTAGATCTAGATGTATTCTTTGGACTTTATCTTTTTTGGCTTTGTTTGATTCCTAGAACCACTGGTTGCATTTGTTATTCATACCAAAATCTCATTAGTGAAGGACAATTTTTTCAAATTTAAGAATGAATAGTTATAAAGAAAATAAGTATTAATTAATATGTTCACTCTTCAATTTACACATTTTATTTATGCTAGGAGTACAAGTACATACTAATCTGTATTTTAGTGTTACTCATTAGATTTAAAATTGTAGATTGCTTTTCTCAAATTGCCCAGAAAAGAGAATTCTAGATCAAAACCATGGTTTAGATTTTGTGGGATTTTTAGGGCATTTTTTGTTTGTTTGTTTGGGGTTTTTTTTGGAGTGGGGGAGATTGTTTTGTTGTTTAGTTTGGTTTTTGTTTGTTTGTTTGTTTGTTTGTTTTTGTTTGTTTTTAATATGGTGGCAATGAATGCTTTGTTCTTCAGCTAGTGAACCTTTTCTCCCCAATTACTTTTTGGATGTGTATATACTCTTTTTTTTTTTTTTTTAACTCTTCCATTTTTTCCTCTTTTTTGTATCTCCATTTTTGGATAATTCTTTAAATATTTTTTCTCATCCCAGTTTTGATAAATTAAGTGATTTCTGTTTTCTAATTTAGTCTTCCTTTCACATCCTTGGTTTTTACTTCAGTTTGTCATGCGAAGTTTCAGCACTTAGAGTGCATTTCAGTCAGGCTGTTTTTAATAACCTTTTCACACTTATTTGACTTTTTTTTTTCTAATTCCAAGTTTGGAGTGAAAATTTAGTGTCTTTAAGCTACAAACACTGCCTTGTCCTCTCAGGTAATTTTTATTAGTTCAGTTGGTGTAGCAATGCCATAGGTCAACTGTTCCTTACCAGGAAACTTTCTTTTATGGGTTGATCTTTTGGTTCATCTACTCTGAAGAAGTATTAGAACCATATATCAATTATCTGGAGCTAAATACCTCCTAGATATGGATTAAAACAAAAGGTTGAAAAAACCCAACTTTCTACCTACTAATTCAATTACAGATTTAAATACTTTAAATCATTTCAATATTATTTCTATCTTCTGAATATATAACTTATTAAAATTCTAGTATTACCTAAGTCCTAATTATGAAAGTATGTACTGAAGAAATGCACATAAGAAAAATAATAAAATAAGTGTTGGGGTTTGAGTATGTCTATGTGCATATTTTAGGATAGGATATGCATAAGGAAGGTGATTTGTCTGCTGAGGATTAAATGTTACAATATTAATTTCCCTGTGGCTTTCGCGGGGTTTTGTTTTTCTAATGCTACAAAGGTTTTCTTTCTGATTCAATAATTGTCATTATTATTTAATTTTTTACCTTATTAATTCAAGTTTTATCCCTCCTATGTAAACCTAGTGAGGACAGGGGACTCATTACGTCTGAATGTAAAACACAAAGATGAACAAAACTGAAAAAAACAGATGAACCTTATGTTGAAAATGGCTTGAAGAATTGTAAGGTCACAATTTTCATTTGCAACTGTTTCTTAGTACTATTTTAACTCTAAAACTAACAAAATCATTCAAGAAAACAAACAAACAAACAAGTAAAGGACTTGAAGTCTCTTGAAGGCTGTTATATTGTAAGAGAATCAGCTCTCATGCTTCTTGATCTAGTCAACACACCAAAGACACATAAACAAAAATTGAAAATCAAAATAAACAAGGACTCTTTTTATAGGTTAACTCTAAATTTAAGTCAAACTTTAAACTCAATCATATTGTAGGTAAAGTTATCACCCTGGCTTTTGGAGAGATCTATACTAAACATAAAGAGTGCAGTTTTTCTTTTTTTAGAGTCTGTCCCTGAGATTCTTTACAAATATTATAGATGACCACAGCCTCTTCCAGAGAGAGAAATTAAATTTCTTGGATATGTTCAAATAAGAGCGAGGTTGTTGAACATGGACTTCAGAAATTTTCTGTGGGCACGCATGTTCAATTAGCATGAAATATTAAAGCATGCCTGCACTGGTTTAATCATTCAAGGACAATAGACAGTACTTCATTGCCTAAGTAAAACAGATTTAATTGCTAAACAAGATTTCAAGGAACCAAACTTCATTTTAATCACAAACAAGCTGCAAGGCAATTTTCAATTACAGCAAGCTTTTTATTTTTATCCAGCTGTGTATCCCTGCTGATTCTTGAAATTACATGTAAATTGTCCAAGATTTTGAAGTGCTATACCTACTGAGGCTTTTATTTTGTCAGCTGATGAAGTATCTGTGATTAGAAACTCACTAAATTGGCGTTTTTAAGACTCATTACCCCACCCTGTATATTTTTGGACTGGATGATTGAATATGAGGAAGGTTTTCTTGTCCCAAGGGACATCATTCTTCCTAATTAGGCTGTTGGTAGTGCAAATTGCTCACCTATCCTTCAACAACTTCAAAAGGTAATACAGAAACTGAGCTTTAGAGAAGAGTCTATAGGGTATTGAAGAATCAGGTCAATAACTCTTGTCTCAAAAAAGTTTTAGATTAAATTCACCCTGGACCAACTTGCATAATGATGTTGTCTTTAAACTTTTACCATTATTCTATTAACTCTTCAGACCTTAGACTTAGAGATACACATCTGAATGTACTATATTTAATTCAATTATTCATGTTACTGATCTGTGTATTTTAGTGTGAAGAGTCTCTATTTGAACTCACGAGGTTGCCTCTTTTCCTACTATCATCATGCATGACCTCAACAGGAAAACAGAAGGTCCATTTTTATTCACAGCTAATGTGTATAATCAAATGTAAGTGAAATGGCTTTCAAATGACAGATTTTCTAAATATATTGTGATAGAATAGGAGGTTTGTGTAGTAGAAGAAGCCCTGTTTATCACAGCTATTTCCATCAGAGCAATTCCCAAAGCTACCAGAACTGCTGGAATACACCAGGCACGAGCCAGCTCCTTGTGAGAGGGGTGGGGGTGTGGGCATATGCCTGCCAGGCAAACACGAAGGAAAGAAATGTAGACATGAAGTCTGAAAATACAACAAGTGAGTCAACAAAGATGTTAGACAGTGAGAGACTGAATGCTCAAGTGTTTTTAAAAACATGAAGATTTTTTTCTTGGTGTGAATGACACTGGAAAGAACACAGGTTTAAGCAAGGGTTTTTTGCTCTTGCTCTTTTTTCTGTGGTGTTGTTAGACAAAACATAAAACTGCATAGGGACATGTAAGCAGTTTAGATCTCAATCAAGTCACCTTTCCATAAGACTGCAAGGTTATTTCCATATCTGTAAGACTGTAAGGGCGCATATATACTATTTCCCTCAAAATAGGATTTTGAAAATGTGAACTCTACATTTCCCTGTAGCATTGTCTATATGGATCAAGTATTATATAGAAGTGTGGAGACTGGAATTAAAAAAGGGATCATGAAATAACATTGTACTAATTAAGTAAAGAAGCATGTTGCTAATGCAGTGTTAAATGTGTGCACATAAAAGAAGAAGATAAATTCTCTCCTAATTTTTAAGCAATTTAAGAGATCCTCATTGGGCCAGAAGCATTAATTTAGGTAGTAATCAAGAAACTAAATTAGTCTTAACTAAGCTTAGAAAAACATTATACTGAAACAAATCTTTGACAGATTTCTAATCATAAAAAGTGTGTGACTATATTAGCACCTGAAAAGTGGTATCATCTCCCCCTTGGCTTGCACTGAACTTTACTGTCAGTGAAACAAAAAAAGAGCTCTTATGAATCAAAAGGGCAAAGTTCTGAAGTGGGAAATGTTATCCTTAGCTTCTTATCCCGAAATGCCAAACCTGTGGCCTGGCCTTTTGTTGCTTAAGAAGTTCTTTTCCTGCTTTGTCACAATAGATTAAATGGCTTTATGCCCCAAAGCTTGTCCCTTACACTCAGCTCAGCACTTGTTAAAAGAATTGACTTTTTTTTCTTGCAGCAAACTCTTTGCATAGTAAATCCTGCTCTATTTTAGCCCCATTCCAAACTTTCCTGCTTCTAGGATTAAAAACTCTTTGTTTAAGCTACATATTCATATATATATATTTGCTGTAGTGTGTTTTATATCAGCATTTTAGTGCTATAATGTATTCACCAGGTAAGGGCCGGAGCTGTCAGAAATATCATTATCCAACTGATAATGCTGGAAGTTCTGGCAACAGTTTTCCAGCTTTGACACACTCTATCTGTTGCATGAATGGTAAGAGAATAACAAATCTGATTAATACTGTATCTGATCCAAAATAATGACATGGTAAATGCTAGACTTTGCAAGCCACAGATACAATACACACATAATATAATGGACACATAATCCATCTGTAGAAAAAGTAACACAATTAACTACTTAACAGCTTATTTGCATCAACAAAAAGAACCAAAAAATTAGAACTCTCTCATAGAAATGGATTTAGAAACTTGCTAGAAATTACATTTTATGTTAAAAGGCTGGGAGTTAAATATAACTCGCGAGCTAAAATGTAGAATAAATCTTAATCTTAGTAAAGCACTTGTTTACTCCAGTAAAAAACAAAACAAAACAAAACAAATACCAAAAAAACCACAATAAAAAAAAAAATCCAAATAAAACAAAACAGAAAAGCAGTTAATGGAAAGTCATTATACAAATTTGAGGGGGAAAAGATTAGGTATTTTGATTAGTTGTTTAAAAGCAGCTTTTGTTCAATGTGGTCTGCCAGAAATGTCAAAAACATTGTAATGCAACAGTTTTCATTAGCAATGCCCAATGCAACTCAAATAACATCTGTAATAGCTACTTACAATACAACTGCCTTTTATAAATGGCAGAAAAACAGGGTAAGGGGAATGCACACTCAGTATATTACCCTAGTGTCAAGAAATAAACAAAAACCAAGCACAAATAGAAGCAGTACATTAACTGTTTTCCAAAATGGAGAACAATGGAGCGTGAGAGGTCTTTTCTACTGCCAAGGCACTTTGCTAAATGCCCTCTGGAAAGACATTTTCTTCTGAACTGTATTACGTCAAAAATGGATATGGAAGAAAATGAAAGAAATTTCAAAATGCTTCTGATATTTATTTGTTTATCCATTTATTTTTTTCATTCCTGGTTTTTAAACTGGTGAAAGTGTATAGCTGTATGTGCTTGCCTCAGGCTTGAGGATCTGACAGGCCAGTCAAGATATTCAGACACATAAACTGCTAAAAACCTTGATAAAAAATATATCTGGTTTAAATTCCAAAAGTCCCAGCTCAGTTAACAGATTTTATATGTATGAAAATATTAGAAAAATTAAAATGGAGATAAAACTCTGCTACCCACTTCTTCCTAATGTATTATCAGTTTACACAGTCTTTTCCTATGCTTGAGATTTTTATTAAGCAATTCAGTAATTTTATTAAGCTACTAACAGACTTCAGATCAGATTGTACTTTCTGGCCTTGGTTTTTTGAGGGTTTTTTTTTGCTCCTTTTCATACTTCAGTGCTGCTCTCCTTGTGACTCTTGAAAATGTGCCCCTTTGTGTCCACTTTTAATCTGGTGAATTTTTTTCTTTGAGAACAATAAGAAGCATCCTTGGTACAGAGGGTCAAAACAAAGATATGAGCAAATTTCACATTATATTAACCCTCAACTTGGACTCTTGTTGCATACATATCCAAAATTAATTTCATTCATCTGTAAAAGTGATACCACAGGATATTGTAATAAACATGTAATTATCTTTTCGCAGTTCAGAATATATTACAGTGGAAGATCATTCAGCTTAATGATGATATGAAACAACAACAAAACACCAAGGCCACATAGAGGACTAAGGGCAGTATTTCTAACTTGTTCACACCCAAAAGCCAGATATTTGTGTCCCGTTTGATCACTAGCAACCAATCTTCTGTTCATCCACACCCACCTATCTTAAATATAGATCAAATAGATCTCTTCCCTTTTCCATTCTTCTCCATCCTTACAACCTAAAAGAAGAAAAAAAAAAAAGGAAAAAAAAAGGGTAATAGAAAATAATGCAGTAGACTTTTGAGACCAGTAAACCTTAATAAATGTGTATCTTGAAATGTGGAAATATTTAAACAGTAACCAATTTATTCCTTTCATGTGATAGCAATCATCCCTCCCGTTTACTTTTGTGTATTTTCTAGGGCACTCAACCATGAAACAAATTTTAACAGGTCTTCAAATTATAATAGATGACTATAAGTTATTCAGCTCATATTCTGTAAAACTGACAGGATGGTACTGCTGCTGACATTATGGCTCAAGGTGCCTATGCCTTTACCTTTGAATGCTACTGGAGAGTGTAACACACTCTGTTATTTTATACAGTCTAGGAAGATAGATTCTATGAACTGTGTTTTCTGAATCCCAAATGGTCTTATTGCCCAGCTGATCTGTCAGTGACTGTCATGTCCAGAAAAATAAGCTGAAGAAATTTCTCAAACAGAGGTACCAGAAATAAGCAGATAAAAAGCAATACTGCTTTTTGTGTTATAGTTTTGAATTTATACAATGAAACTTTGCATATATAGACCTTATTTGCCTCTTATGAGTTGTGGTTTTTTTCATATAGGAGCAATGTGTTTTAGTTTAGAGTTATTTTACATGTGTGTGTTTTGCATGTATGGGGAAAGTTATTAACTTAAAAGAAATAAGACTAGTGATAGGATAGCTGACAAAAGTAAACAAATCCTATAATAATTTTAAGATTTTTAGGACTTTTTTCAGCTAAATTGGGTCATTTTCCTGCTACCTTCTGCAAAAATCATTTAGACTCAGTGGGATAATACATTGAGCAATTGAATACCATTTCTGGTGGGTTTTTCGCACGTTGTTGCACATCCTTACAGCCACATGAGAGACTATGTGTGGACTCCCCACTCTATGCAGACTTCATGGAATTAGAACAAAGTACAGGATTTCAATACCTATAAAAGGTCATCTACAACAACTACTTGATGCACTAATAGACAATTGTGATCTTCAGTAAAGACCTAGCTGAGTCGCAAACAGGATGAAAATAGATATGCTTTACTTTAGTAATGCGAGCAGTGTTTGGTCTGTTATGGATATGATATCATAAGTATAAATGAACTTAAATTGAAAATAGTAATTTTCTGTACTAAATTAATCCTAATTTTAATTTTCTTACACTCTATATCTTGCCAAGCTTTTCTAAAAATCTTTGGCAATTTCTTCCCTAAGAAAACCCAAGTAATGAAAAAGTAGCTGTCATAATTTATCCCACAATACGGTAGATATCCCACAATGCTTGAAGCCTTTCTGACTAGTTTAAAAGTGCTTTTTCAGAGTAACACACTAGAGTCAATAGTGTTTATTTTAACAGTGGGTGTCTGTCTTTGCTGACATTCTTAGACATCTAGTAAGTCCTAAAGAGTAATGGATATCCCATTGTACACAATTGTTCTGGTTACCTATTTGTCTTTTAGCTACCTTATGCCTCAAATCTCTGAATTTTAGATATACACTGCAGATAGCTTTTATTGCAGTGAATTACTGTCCTAAGACCTACAACAGAATGTGAGGATTACAATAAATTATATAACTAAGAAATAAAGAAGCTGCCTTTTCCTGAACACTTCATAAAGAGACCAGCATTAGAGACTGAGAAATGCAACTGCTGCAATTGTTTACCATTTTTGAGTAGATAATTATATCAATGCAAAATTGGACATATTGGCAAAATTTGGGAATTATAGCAATTCTGAAATGAAACCAGTTTTTATTTTTTAAAATTTCCCCATGGATTGGGCATGAAATAGAATGTGACATATGATCCATATGCAATTATATGTAGGAGGGACAACAACTGAACTGTTGGTGACCGTGGTAGTCCAAAACTGGAAAAGACAGAAGAGCTTCACATATGGTGAGAAACTACTGAAAAAATTATATTCAGGTCTGACACATTTATCGCTTGCATGTTTTTCTTTGCATTTCTTCTGAAAAGGAAACAAATATATGAAATCCATTATGTTAAGTCTCAACACTGAGTGCAGACTGCAAAGACACTTGTGACACAGAACAGAAACCTGCAGCATGTATGATTACGTGGTGTGAGTCTGCACAAGAACTACAGATCTCAGCTGTTATCTCCTCATGATAAATGATGTAATCCATTACATGTAGGAAAATAATTCTGATTTGTAAAGGAGTCCAAAATGTACTTTTCTGCCTTAGGTATGAATAAATCAGCTGGGGATGCTTGGGAAGTTACCACCTCTCTCTGACTCCCTGAAGGAAAAAAACCCAAAGCCCACAAAGTTATATATAGGTTTCCTTTAAAAGGCAAGTTTTAAAAATATCTTGAAAATATTATTTTATTCCATTCACCCTCCAAAAAAAATAAAAAATTCCCCAGACAAAAAAGCTTCTTATTTGTTAAAACTGAATTTTTCATATCAGAAGTTGAGGGATCTTGGCATTAACCTGAAAACTGCAGAAGGAGGTTGTATATGGATATTAGTAAATTGGACAACTAGGACACTGAGTTCAGTTTTCCAGATTAAACAAACAACATTTTTGTCTGTGTTGTGGTGTGATGTTGGCTGGGTGCCAGATTTCCAATTAAGCCACTCTACAACTCCCCTCATCAGCTGGACAGGAGTGAGAAAATATAATGAAACTTTCATGGGCTGAGATAAGGAGAGGAAGAGACAGTGAAAAGTTATCATCATGGGTAAAACACTTGGGGAAATCCCTTGACATTTTTGCCAATCATATCAGAGTATGATAATGAGAAGTAAACCCAAATCTTAATAATACCTTTCTCCAACTCCTCTCGGCTTCTCAGCTTAAATTTATTCCTGATTCTTTTCATCCTTCCCCTCAATGGTGCACAGAGATGGGAAGGGGGGTTACAATCAGATCATCACTTGTTTCTGTCACTTGTTCCTCCTCAGAGGGAGGACTCCTTCCCATGTTTCAGCCCAAGGTTCCTCCCACAGGAGACAGTCTTCCATTAAGTTTTTCAGTCTGAATCTTTCCCATAGCTGCAGCTCTTCACGAACTGATGCAGCGTGGGTCTCTTCCATGGGGTGCAATCCTTCAGTGCTCCAGTGTGGGTCCCCCATGGGGTCATAGGTCCTGCCAGCAAACCTGCTCCAGTGTGGGCTGCTCTTTCCATAAGGCCACAGGTCTGGCCAGGAGCCTGCTCCAACAAGGGCATCCATCAAGCCACCACCTCTACTGAAGTCTCCTTCCTAAGCAGTTGCCTCTGGGTGGAAGCAACACACTTCTCAGCGACTGTGTCAGGAGTCACTGGTTCAGGGTCTGAGGCAAGTGCCCACCATTAGGGCAGAGTCCTGGAGCGCTCAGCATTCCCCTGAGCCGGGGCCCTGCTTGCCGCTTGCACACCCTCCCCACACGAGCTGCTGAGGGACACACCTCGCCCCGCACCGCGTTCCTGCCCTGCTCAGCACGCTCCCTGGAGCTGTTTGTATCTTCCCAGCTAATCCCACCTGCACCCACTCCGAGCCTGATCAGCTCTTGAGAGCTTCCAGGTCCAGGCAGGGCTCCAGGTTGCTGCTCGGGTGTCCCTAAGCTCAGGGACGCCCCTGCACAGCTCAATCTCACCCTCACCCCTGGACTTACCTCAGTCACCTCACTAAGAGACTGTTTTGGTCTTAGTACATTTAAACCTCTTGTAGTTCTGGTGCCTTTTTTATTTTTTTAATTATTATTATTTATTTCCCTTTAAATTTCTAAAATTCTACTTGTGTTTGTACCCGGACTTTGAGGATTTCAATGATCTATCTGCAATGATTTAATAATATTATGCTTGAGAAGAAATACCTAATTTCATGCCAGCTGCTGTATGCACACAGCAAGGACTGGCTTTTTTTTCCCGCACTTTACTTCAGAGCACTGAATTTCATCTACTGCTTCACTGAGCAATTACTCCTATGTGAGATCTTGCTCTAATTCTCCTCTGTTCAGTTTATTTTTGTAGTGTCCCAGATACTTAATATTGGTAG
The DNA here is from genome assembly GCA_013396995.1 of Dicaeum eximium. Lineage (NCBI taxonomy): Eukaryota > Metazoa > Chordata > Aves > Passeriformes > Dicaeidae > Dicaeum > Dicaeum eximium. Next base: position 206,568 of record VWZP01009783.1, on the reverse strand, counting down.
CAAAGTTCACTATTCACAGGCATTGCAGATTGTTTATGAATTTCTACAGCAATTCTAATTCCACTACTGATTTGTAAGAAGCTCTGTTGGTGACCATCAGCCACTGCGAAAACTGATCCATATGGTTACCCTTCACTTACTGTATTTCACTCACATTTGTAATTTATAAGGCTATCTTTCTTTTATCCTATAACAACTTAAAGAAATTAATCAAAGTCTTTGAAGAAGGATGTGATACCTGGATACCTGTATCAATTCATTGACTCCTTTGAAAAACTGCCAGAGGTATTTGAGGCACAATACTTATCTCTGACTTGCTTACATGTTCCTTTTCCTTTTGTTACCACTGCTGGCACTTTTCTTGTTTCTGGTGGGGAGGCTGAGTCAGACAACATATTACACACAAAAACTCATTCAGAAGCTCTATATCTGACTTCTAGCATGCTATTATTTCTCACTGTATCAAACTGTTCTGAAGCTTTGTCATGCCACTTCAGACCAATGTGTTATGAAGGTTTTGATGCAGGAATATACCTTGGGTTTTCCACAGTATACATCAATACAGAGAATTGAATTAATTTTTCTGCTATCATATTTTCTTTTTTTTCAGTATGACTTTGACATGAAAAAAGACTGAAATCGTATTTCTCTCCATTGCTGGTTCTCTGAAAGACACTCATTTAATGATTCTTTTGAAATTCTTGTTATTTATTGATATTTATCATTACCTAATACCTCTAATAAGTTCCTCAATATTCCTCAATATATTCATCCATGTTTCCCAATATTTTAATCTTTCCGCCTTATTATGGATATATATATAATTTCTGAGTCACATTTTAAAAAAGCTGATTTTTTAACGTTTGTTTTCCTTACATTGCTAGATTGATGTTAAATTGGAATATATCATGCAAACTACAGCGAAGACTTTTCAGCCTACCATACAAATACCAATCAGAAGCAATAGATACTGACTTTTTTATTTATTCCCTAACAGTTAGCACATTGAAGTAGTTATGTTAACCTAACACAAATACCATTAGAAATTACAATGTTTATTGAAATAAATATTAGTAGCTGTAGTCAAACATATGTAAAATGACAGTTTCCTTTAAGGCTCTGTTGAGGTTTCATTATTTAATAATGAAATAAACTATGGAGATATAGAGGTAAAATAAATAAAGTACATCCCATTGATAGGGGTATGTTTGTACTGATGATTACAAGCCCTTCCAAACTGGGAAAAATTTTAATTGCCTGTTTATTGCAGTTTAAAGTGCACTTTGTGAGACAAAAGTACATAGGAGACAATCCTCAATGTTAGTGTCTTTAGCTCTATAAAAGTTAATGGAGTAAAACATTAAGGCTATATTTCTAAAAGTCCACAGAAGCTGCACAATTTAGGAAGGAGCTTAAGAAAAAAGATGCTGTTTAAACATATAAGCAAGTCTCTGACAAAAGCAATTTCTATTAATCTAAAGTGTATAATTGCTGAGATAAGTCTTTCTTATGAATGGACTATCATTAGTGTAAAAATTCCTTGTCCTACTTAGCATAATTACTCAGTTAAGACTAAGATTCTCTTCTTATTAACTGGAGATTTGTTTAGGAAAAAATATTTTTTTTACAGTAAAGCAATAAAAATAACTGTTTTCAGCTAAAAATGCTGAAGAGAGAAATGTATCAAATACATTAAAAATGTTTATGATCAAAAAGTACCAACTTGCTTCTTGATACATGTTTTGCAAATAATAACGATCTTGTGATGGCAGATAGAAAAAATAATGGGCTTAAAAGTTACAATTCCGGTAAATTCTTTCATTACATTTTCTGTTTGGTAGCTAATTGTGTGTGAAAAATCAGAGGTCATCCTGAAACAATCTTTCAAGGGCCAGTTTACTGAACTATGAATCATTAGTATATATATTTTCTTTTTGTTATTTTTCAAAACCAATCAATTTGAAGTGTCTGTCTGAACTGAAGGTTCAGAATGATGAAAACAGAAATACAAAACATAATTTTCAAAGGCAAACAGTATTTGTTGCCAAGTTTCACCCAAAATAAATCTTGTCACACACTATTTGTATGACATTACTTGAAACTCTTTAGCAGAAAAAAAAGAGATGAAGTCTTAATGAAGGTATTAATTTCTATCAATATCTAATAAACATGCAGATAGGTCTGACAGTCATGTAGCATGACAAAAAATGAGATATAAGAAGAAGAAAAAAATGAGACAAATGTTCGGAGGAGGCAAAATGTATGGGGTAGTACACATGTCTGGACAGGTACACAGGGAAAGGGAAATAAGATGGGTGAAGGTAAAGGAAAAAGGAATAGGAAAACGAACTGCAAGAGGCTGGGCAACAACTGTATTGATTAAAGTAACAGACAGTTTATTTATACTTTGTCTAGCAAACCAGTGATGCTGATATTCTAATTACCAGAGAGAAATTTGAATGTTCAGACATTTGTAGTATTTGCATGTATGTGAGCACATACAATGTGTATGAATACACACAGGCACTCATGATCATACACCTGGTTCCACAGGTAATTACAGACAACAAAAGTACTTTGGGAAAGAAATCTACAACAGTAGTCAGGGTAGACTGTTATAGTTATATAGTTATTATTATGAGAAGAATAACATAGTTATTATTATGAGAACATAGAAACAAAGGAAAATGCAGGTCTAAAATACTGGCTACGAAAGTATTATATTAAATAAATAAAGCTGTTTTTCAGTCTAAGGTTGGACTTGATGATCTTGGAGGTCTTTTCTAACCTTATTGACTCTATGATACTATAATAATGAAAATAATGAATCTCTTGTATTATGTCAGATCAAGCTGATATCTCCTGATGCCTATTCATCCATAGTTTGTGGTACTCATCAATCTTAACTCTAGCCAGTGTTCACATGGTGTAAATTATCTGGGTGCTGTTCAATACCGTGAAGAGAAGCTGAGAAATATTCCCTTCCAGAAAGTAAATTACTGGGACTAAAGTAATTTTCTTTTCATAACTGGAGTAGATTTTTACAACTTCTACCCATCAATTCCTCAGAAGAAACTTCATAATGGTCAAATAAATGCAACAGCCAATTTTCTGCTCTTAGTCAGCAGTTTCACAGAGCTGTGGGATGACCTGTAATGGAGCTGAACTTTCTCTCCAGCAGGACATTGAGGTCACATAAAGTTTGTGTCCAAACTGTGCGATTAGGATTCCCAAACCATGAAACCTAAGAGAGTTCCTACTGAAATGAAAAGAATACTGGATGCTTTGTGTTATTTCTGGCCTTTAAGGTAACTTAGGAAAGTAAAGAGGTGATATCCATTTCCTTTCTTTCAATTTCTTCTATTTCCACTTTTGTTGTTTCAAGCAGAGAAATTTGTACATCCATTCTTTCAAAGGAAAAGAAAACATGAAAAGGACTATCACACAGTTTTTTTCCCAAAAGGCTGTCGAGACATAGATATAAAACATCAAAATATTTAAGCATATCCTTAGAACAGACAGAAAATATTCTTAAGTTTTCACCCTTCTATATTTTTATAGGTTAATCTAAATCTACTTCCACTATTTATTTTCATTTGACACTTCTGTCTTCAAAAAACCTTTCTGCACATCAGTTGCTAACGCTAACAACATAGTAACAAAAGCTTTCCTTTAATGTGCTGGCCTACTTGAGAGTTGTATTGAACCAAAGAGTTTTGATTTGTCCTCTTAACAGTTCAGCTCTTATTTCTTTTTCTGCGCTTTTTCCTGCATAGGCAACCCTTAAAATTTGAGATGGTCTACAGAGGGGGCCAGATAAAAAGCTGGGAGTTAACTATATTCATTGAGCTAAGTGTTAGACACTTCTCCTAGCATTTCTATTGGCATATGTAGACTGAAGAGATGTCTGAGCCATTAAGTAGTTTTTCTAGCCAGCTATGACAGCACAACTTCTACTGTAGCAAACATGTAGGGCTAAATTCAAAGCAAGTTTCAGCACTATTATTTTTCATACAAGAGTGATTTAGGTCAAAGTAGGGAAGATTGTTATCACAAGATTAAACAAAAGTATCCACCTTGTAGGCTGATGAAGAACAGCTACAGAAATGACATCGTAGTCCTTGACCATGACACCTAGTCTTTGCATCGTCTTTGTTTTTACTTTTTTTTTTGAAACTCAGATAAAAGGGGAAAAAGGTCTGTTTTCTGAAAATTTCAGAAACATGAAAATATTGAATTTATATAGAATTTGTGGCTGTTGCACAAACTTCATGTGTTGCACAATCTGCTCACATCACTCATTGAGTAGTATGTAATTTTCAGTTACAAGCAAAGCTTCCAAGTTCACTGGCTACAAGGATGGCTCAGAAGATTTGGGCACACTGACAACCTCTTTACAGACATTCTCTCAAGGAATAGGAAAACTCTGTGAAGTAGAAAAAAAAGTAAAATTCAAGCATTACGGGTGTTTGTGGGTAGACAAGCTTTATAAAGTAGATGACAAAAAAAAAGTTTTACTTCTTGTAATCAAATATAAAACAGATGCTATCAAATCATTAAAAATGTATTTCTTATATCTGATGCAAATTGACTATGGAAGTTTAATCTGTATTACCACATGCTGTAGGGATTAAAATTAGTCTCTTTTAATGAAAAAAATTAGAGAACTTAATGAACTGAAATACTCATAAACAAAAAATACTTCTCTCTTGAGAAGGTCATCCCTATTTCCTTGACAACATGACTTAACTAAGTAAAAGTAAAATTTAGGTGTTTTTCTTATGAATTAAAGTAGTTTCGCTTATATTATTGCAGGCACAACAAACAATGGAATCTCTGTTTAATAAAATTATATACCTATTTATTTATTAAGAGTTATTTATCTAGAGTGTATAAATTAAATGGCAGAGCCATGGAACAGAAGGTTTTGCTGAAAGAAGTAGGACTTACACAACCTAATGGGTAAACAATTTCTAAAAGAACCAGGATGGGGCTAATAGAGCTGGGCAGAGTAAAGCAAGAATTATGGGAGACAATATAGGGATGCTTTGGGAGGCTGAACATGGGTCTTTGTTATGAATGACTCATGCATGAAATTAAGTTGAAGAGGAATTTCCATGCCTAAGGAAAGACTTTTCATAAATTCATCACAGAGCACTGAGCAGCACTCCAAAAAAAGATGTTTTCTACAGAATTTTTCAGTATTTCCTGGCTTCCAAATATTACATCATACATGTCTCAAAAATACCTCCTAAATATATAGAAGTGGACAGCAAAAATAAGTTACTATAGTTATAAACACCCCTTGGACACTACCCTGCATTGTCAAAATAATACGAGACCAAGAGACATCTCTTTGAGTCTTCTTACTTATCCCTGTACTGCTAAAGGATGACTCTGTGCTGTACATTTTATGACATCAACAGAACTACACAGTACTTGAAAACTGCCATTTATTGTATATTAGATATGAATTTAATTAATTTTTTATTTTTTTCCCCCCTCCTATTATATGGTCAAACACTTTTGCTGGTATTTCTGGAAGATTATAGCTGACCAAAGTTTAGGGTTTTTTTATCATTCCTGGGAAGCACAATGTTAATTAAAGAAAGTATGGATATTCTTGGATATGTTTGAAAAAAAAAAAAGAAGATCAGGATGCAAATGAAATAATTTTCTAAGTTTAAAAATTGGCTTCCAAAAATGTTTCCATCTTTCAATACTGATGATCAAAGTAAGTGATTTCAATCTGTCCTAAGTTATTTTGTAATAGAGTTTCAAGAAAATAATAAAACCCATTCTACATAGATTCTATACAAAATAATGTCTGCTTAAATAAAATTGTAAAAACACATTTTTAATTTCATCATATTTCCCTCTATATTTTCCTTGTAATTATATGACTCAGTTTTCATTATTATCATAACTCAAAAACATAAAAATCAACTGACTATTTCTTCATTTCACATCGTTAAATCAGTGTTAACCTAGTATAGACAATTTTCTTAGCATTTGTCTCTTTCTGAAAGCTGACAACTTTTCAACTGCAGATTAAAATATATTCAATTATGAGTCTTAATAAGAATCTTATGCAGCTTTATTTGTTAAACACAAGAAAAACTTTTAAATTATTACATTTGCAAAGCTGAATAGCCAAAAGAAATAATACTGTGGGATTAATCTCATTGTGTTATGCAGATGCATTGCAACTGTCTTCAGTATTACACTAGCATCACATTGTAAATGCTTTTCTACTGTGTGGAATGTGTGGAGCTCATAGAGTTTACAGCTGTTTGTTTAGACCTCTATCATTGTGTTTCTACAATATTTTAAACCTTCTCTGAGTACAAAACTTTTGTTCACCAACTTCTGCATGGTATTCATTGCAACATTTGCTAATATGTGATGTAGCAGCACTGCTACACATAGCCATTCATCTGGCTTGGGTCAAAAATTTATTTAAAATCACATGCAACCATCTTCTTAATAAAGAGCCTCAGTAAATAGACCTGGCATATATGTGTGACAGGCCATATACCCAAACTGCTATAGGGACAAGATCAGGATATTCTAGGGAGGAGCACAATTTCCTGAGATCTTTTAGAAAGAGGAATCCCTAAAATGAGGTAGTATAAGAAAAACCTGTTGTATTAGAAAGTGAAGGATAAGAAAAAATATGTAAAGGAGGCTCCTATGCTCCTACAGTATTTTATTCCATCACAAAATGTTTTGGTTTTGTATCAATAATATAGAAGACTTAATAGTAGCAGTAACTGGTAGCTTCCCCAACACAAACTGATTTTTGTAGAGCCATTATATGAGGAAGGATATCATTATTATTTATGTCTTATTTAATTAATAAAACATAGGTTGAGAACAAAGACGTTGAGATAATAAGGTCAAAAAGAGTCATTAATTTTATGTGCCCAATTTCACATAACCTGGACCTGATTTTTAGAGAATATAATTGTATATTACAGTTTATGTATTCAAAGCACAACTCTAACTAGCTTATGCTGCAGTTATGAGTACCCAGTTGTTTTGCAAATCAGACCATAGGGAATAAAGTCAGTCACCCAGAAAATGAAGAATATATAATCATTGTCCATCTGTGAAAATGTGCTTTAAGTGACTGATCCAGACTTACACGGGAAAGCTGAGCAGAGACCTGAAACCAGATCATTTCTATGGGCATTTCTCAGCTGCCTTCTCCATAACTCCTGCAGGCCTCTGCCTCATTTACCTAATGCTTTCCAATAGTTAGAACAATTGAAGCCCTCTGCCTCATTTACCTAATGCTTTCCAATAGTTAGAACAATTGAAGCAGGAGTCCTGCAGAGAGCAGTTTCCCTTTTAGGTCCAGGTTTAGGATATGTGGTTAAAGGGAGAACGGAGGGACAATGGCAGGCTCTGGGTTAGACCAGGGAAATCATACCCTGCCTAGCAGCTCCCATCACATCCCAGAAGAGCCATCAGCCCACCAAAGGCCCATCTTTGCAATACCAGAGGAACACAGGAGTACAGTGACAGACAGGAAGCCTAAGTAAAGATGAAGGATGGCACACTCTGTCCAGGCCCTGTCATCAGTCCCATTCTTGAGACGCGGAACCCATGAATAGAAATGGCTCCTCTGATCACCTTTTGGATTAAGGTTATCTGCTGCCTAAAAATGGAGGAAGTGCTATGGGATGCATAGGAAGAGCATTTTGGGATTCCACAGGATTTTTCATGAAGTATTTAGAAGAGAAATCAAAGATAGGAAAAGGAAAGAGGTTTTATGATTTGGGGAGGAATAAATGTGGGAATTAGAAGGATAAGAGAAAAAAATTATCCATTCTCATGTAAGCAGGGGCTGGCTGATCAATAGGTTTATTTGGCCATGCCCTGTACCTGAATCACTGCGATCTGTCCTATCATTTACTAAACTCCACCATCAATTTTTTTCTGGTAAGAATCTCTTTACTCTGTGCACGTGCATGTATGGAGTTTAACAAGGGCAAGAGCTGGATTCAGTACCTAGGACAGGGCAACCCTGAATGTAATGAAAGGCTGGAGTGCAGCACCATGGAAAAGTATTCAGGGGTATCCTGGTTGATGGAATATGACTCAGCAGTGTCCCAGTATCCAGGAGCGACAACCCTGTCCTGGGGGGCATCAGGCACAGCATTGCAAGGGAGGGGATTGCACCAGGGTAGCCTCACCTTGAAAATTGTGTGCAGTTTTGGGCACCACAATATAAGAACATTCAAAGAAGGGCCATGAAGATGGTGAAGACTTTAGAGGGAAAGCCATACGAGGAGCAGCTGAGGTCACTTGGTGTGTTCAGCCTGGAAAAGAAGAAACCATGGGTAAACCTCATGGAAGTCTACAGCTTCCTCATGAGGAGAAAAGGAGGGGCAGTTTTTCTCTGTGGTGATCAGTGACAGGACCTGAGGGTGTGGCCTCAAGTTGTGCCAGGGGAGTTTTAGGTTGGATATTAGAAAATAGCTCTCCACACAGAGGATACTTGGGCTGGAACAGGCTCCCCAGGGAAGCTGTTACAACTCCAAGCCTGCTAGACTACAAGAAGCTTTTGGACAACACTTGCAGACACATGGTGTGATTCTTGAGGGGATCTCTGCAGGGTCAGGAGTTTCATGATCCTTGTGAGTCCTTTACAACTCCAGAATTCTATATGTTCTATAATTCTGTGTATGAGCATCTCTGGTACAGGAATTGAAGTGACTGTTGGGATACAAATGAGGCAAATCCAGATTATCCAGTGAATAGGTGAAGTGTCCTGAGACCAAGGACTTGCTCTGGGTGTGAAAGCATTTGTGTGTCTAAGGGTGAGAGCACAGTGGGTTGGCTACAGGACCAGGGAACTCCTGGACATCTCTCTGTGTGAGTGAAATAATCTGTACCAACAAATGGAATAGCACTGTGACCTTGGGCACTTGTAAATTCAGATGCCAGAAACTGGGGATGCTGGGATCCAGGCATAGCCCCTGGGTGTCTGAACCCAGCTGCTGCAGGGATAAACATATTTATTTCCACTACTGAACTCTGCTCTGGCTCAACCAGAAAGGGCAGCAGGATGAGCTTGGTGATGCTGTCTGTGTTCATGTGAGTGCTCTGTGTGTGTCTCTGGGATCTGTGTGGACAGCCCTTCATATGAGTGTGTATACAAATGTTCTCTGTCTGTATGAGTCCACTGGGAATGTATTTTCAGCCTCACTTCAAGCTGGACATGGGGGCAAGGAGCTCTAGCAGCCTTGCTTCTCTCAGTCTGTCAAATACAGCATGAAATATTTAACTCTGACAACTGGGATTTATTCTCAGAATTATGTGTTTTGTAAATGTAATGGATCAGGGAATCCATAGTATAAAAATTGGGTCATAAGTAAAACTGTAATGGAAGGTGTGCACATATATAGGTCATATTAGGTTATGATTAATTATATTAGTCATAGCTTTTCCTAACCTTTTAAGTTTTTGGCTCTGTAATTCCTTAATACCCTTCTGCTAGGACTCAGCAATGTTTTGGAAGCAATTAAAGCAAAATTGCTGTTTGTCTGCATAGCTGCTGTTCTTATTAATGCCATATTTTTGTATTAATTTAATTTTGAATTAATTTAATGTCATATTTTGAATTTGAAATAATTCTAACGTTAATTTCCATAACCTCAAAGACTCTGATGTCACATGATCAGTACAGGGTATTAGAATAATAATGTATGTAAACCTGGGACAACAGTTCATGCTATGACTCTGAATATCCAGTGACTGAAAAAATTTCTCAATTACAATTAAAATGTTTCCTGGCAAATTCTATGTTTAACTTTTCAGTATGCACTAAACAGATTGTCACACAACTTTTATCGTAAATGTTTTTAAATACCACAAACATCCTTTAAAGGAAAAATAAATTAGCTACTTAATATTCATTGACACTTTTTAAACTCTTATTAAAGTGTATGAGTTAATGAACGTGTTCATCACATGTTTCTACCCACATTTTCTTCTCTGTCAGATACCCAGCAATTCTAATATTCTCAAAAAAGTTTTGGTTGCTGATAATGCACCAGAGGTAGTCTGTATGCAGAATAGGCTGACAGTGTTAATGCAGGATTAGTCCAGTGTGCCAAAGAGAGAAGACTCTCTGCTTCCTGCTTATTTTGTAAAATCTGAAACAGTTCTCGTGAGCGCAGAATTTCCCAGGATTTACTCTTAATGTGGAGCAACCAACCCACTGAGATAGCTAAACAATAAAAAACACAGGCAGGATCATCAAATTTAGAGAACTTTCTGTCCCAAAAAAACTTCTACTGTATTGCACAGTGTTGTAGATGCTTTAACTTTTGTTATACTGAGGACTTTTCTCTTTCTGGTCTGTAGCCTGCTGCTCACTTATACTCTTGCAACCTTTCATTACACATCTTGAAGCTGCTCTACAGAGCCCTTACCCAGCACCTCAGGTGCTGCTATTCTCACAATCTTACAGTGTCCGACTCTGAAGGATAGTTATGTCTGTTAGAACAGGTTCCTTGTGGAAAGTTAATATCATTATTGTTTAAAACACTCTTTTCTTCTGTTTACTCACTCTTGCCTTATAGATATTTTTGTCTAACTCCATAATAAAAACTCATCGTCCAGCCTCTCATAAGTTCCAGTTTGTAACTTGAAGACCTAGTAGGAAACAACAGACAACTGTTATTAATATATAAAAAATGTATCCATGAATTGGGAGATTTTTCCCCACTCTGTTTCCCCCACTACCCCCATCATTTAAAAATTTTTTTCCTAAGGTAATTTTGAAGTCAGAGTATGCCATCAGCTATAGACCACACTAATAAAGCTTTGTGCATGTAAATTTGCCTCAATTTTATTTGTACGCTCTAGAATAAGAGAATAATTATGATTGTTTGTAATTTTTTTCACTGTTTGTGACTGTCTTTATGATGCATACTGCATTGAATGAGACTTTACTCTTAAAATTTCTTTCTGACTCTTTTAATTTATTCCAGAAGTAAGGCAGCATATATTGAAAAATAAGGGTCCAGGAGTAAATCCATAAGAATTCTTTACTTGCCTTTATCAAGGCACACAAATAAATTGTGATATATCTCACGAAGAGCACTAGGAGAAAAGCTGCACTTTACATGTTCTACTGCAGTACATTCTTTAGCTTCCTCTGCTTTAATCCTATGTTAATTATTTTGTGATAATTGTGCCTTGGCTCTGTTCCCCATATTTTTAACCAGCATTTGTTTCTATCATGGGTATGCATTGGTTCTAGAGTCAGTTCACTGTATCCAAATCAATTGGGATTTTACTCCAAATCTCTTTTTCAATATCTGATCTTGGAGTTTTCCTGCATCTAAAACATATGATGACCTACTTTTACCACTATTAGAGAATGATGGTAAAACACTAATTCCTGGTTATTCCAATATATGCAACTGAGTTGAGCTAAGTACTGTCAAAAATATAATTTTCAGGTAATGAAAGATCAGTACGTTCTTTAAAATATAACTGGAAGCAGTGCTTTTAAATCTAAATCCAGACTCAGTAGGAGTTTTTATTTATCCCGTTTTCAGATTTGGCAGAGAGTAATGTCTACAGGGGTTACTTACTTAGCCTTCTTTTTATTTTTCCTATTAGTAACTACACCTTTGTTTTGAACAGATGTTAGGTTTGTGCAAAATGCTTGTTTCAAAGCCCTGCACATTCAAATAAATTTAAGCCTGCTTTTTGATTTTTTTGGATAGTAATCTTGATTATTCAATTGAAAATTTAGTTGTTTAGTTGACATTATTTACAAGCATCTATCTATACATAATAAAATGTAGGTAATTGACTCTATTTCTTATTTCTTTACATATGGAAGCCTGAGTGTTAATCTTTTTTTTTTCTCTCTAGCATTGACTAAAAGTTTTTTCTTTTCTCCATTTTTACTCAGGTCTAGCATATCCAATTTTAATCTGATGTGGTGGGATTTTAACCTAATAAATTCCAGCTATATCATGAATGATTGTTTCTGGTTTTGGTGGTTTTTTGTGGTTTTGTTTTGGTTTTTGTTTGTTTGCCTTTTTTGGTTTTGGTTTTATTTTTAGTTTTTCTTGGTTTTTTAAAAATTCTGATGTGTTTTAATTTTTTTTTTTTCATTTCAAAACAATTGAGTAAATTTTTCTTACACTTAAAAAAGATATGCTACCAGGCTTGCTGGTTCTTCTTCAAGACTTAAGTAAAAAGAGTAATCATCAAAATTGGGAATAAAGAAAAACTAATAAATTTTTTCATTAAACAATTATGTCAGTTAGACCATTTGAAAGAGACAATATCTGAGTTTAGGCTGGAAAATATCATATTATATATGGGACAGGAAAAAAGCAGAAGGTAATGTATTATCAGATATATCACCAAGATAATCTATTATCTTGTTGAATAAGACAGTGATGTAAGGCAGTGCATCATATTTTCATAGTTATTTTACTGTATTAACTAAAAAAAAAAAATTGAGAAATGTTTTAGGATCTGTTATTGCAGGAATGGTATCTATTCTGTGGTTCCTATTTCTATGGCACTCTCAAATCCAGTGTGAACTGTTATTTATTATCCTTTACAGGTCTTTCGTGCCCATAGAGAGAGCTGCCTCAATTTTTTTTCCTCTCTTTTTCAGCCAGGTTATTTTTCACAAAATTTGTATTGATATGAGAAATTCTTGCTGGTGGTGATACTTTTCAAATGTAACAAGAAGCTTCTTTTAAGATAGTAGAATACTGAAATATAGATTATTAACTCTAGTCTTCTGGCCAAATTCATGTTGGATCATCTACCTTTTGAACTTTTAAAGATCTCTTGATGTTTCTGTTGCAGAAGTTATTTATCTTTATTACTGGCCTAAGGCAGGACTGATGTGATTTGTTGAACAACTGTTGCATTTCAGTGGCAGTAAATTGATTAGGCTTCCTCAGAACCCTTGAAAAATTTGTGAGCACTGGTAGAATCTGAATTAACTGCTCTTTGATTATAGACATGGCTATGTATTTGAGTAACAATTATCTGAGTTTTCTTTAAGGTCCATACAAAGGGTTTATTATTATTTAGATTCTAAATATGATTTTTATACTTCAGACCAAATGTGGTAGAGTTTATAGTCAGTTTAATGCTAATTAAAGTTATCTATAAATAGTTATCAAATCATTTCAGTCTCATTTTAAAATATTTTAAGATCTTCTGAAAAGATACTTTGCTATAAGCTCTACTAGAATTTTCAAAGTTATAGATGCCTTGTCGTAGTGACATGATCCTGAATAACACGAAAAAAAAAATTAATTCTCTCAATTACTTTAGAAAAATCTGGCATGACAGGTCACACAAAGAGTGTGTTTCTTTATAGGTAAATCTAGCTCTGCCTGCCACAAATAAATACTTACTACCATAACTCCAAGTATTCTTGGAAAATGCAAGATTTTAATATTCATCTATCTTATAAGTTTTTATTTAGTTGCAGTGTAAAACTCTCAAGGATCTCTAGAGCAACAGCAGACATAATAAAGGGGACTCAGATAATTGAAGGCATAATAGATTTTTGTTTCAACAACAAATTAAGTAGTGGTTTAGAAAAAATGTACCACAAGTTATGTTTTTTTCTCATGTCAGAGGGACTCATCAGAGAGGGTCACTGTATTCATTGAATGACTCACCTACAGTTTTGGAGATACAACTCCTGACTGTGAAAATTCCTTCTGGCATTATGGCAATCTTTAGCTCTTCATTCCTCTCCATAAATAAAAGCCTCAGCTAAGAACTGAGAAAGGGACTGCACATCACAGTATAAAGTTGAGGATAAAGAAATGGATTTGAATGTCTTCTGTAGAGTACAACCTGAAACACCATAAAATCTGTCCCAGTGGAATACAACAGGCAACATGACAAGGCTGAGTTCTATATTTAAAAAACCTGGAGCATAAAGCTGTAAGACAGACAAAAAAAATATTCTAAGAAATTAGGTCACTATTTATCAATAAAATCACTTTTACTTCTGCATCGATTTAATGGATTGCTGTAATCTTTTCTATGTGGTTCATTAGAGCTTTGCTAGCAATGTCAAATTCATTGCCTTCCCTCTCCTGCTATGAATTATATCTGAAAGGAAACAAAAAAATCAAGTAAAGGTTGGTGTTGGAAGGGACATGTGGTGGTCACCTAGTCTAGTCCCCCTACTCAGGAAGGGTCACTTGCAATATTTTGCCCAGGACCATGTCCAAATGACTTTTGAGTATCTTCCAGCAATCTCCATGCTGTACAACCTCTTCTCCTCTACCATGTAATATTTTGCAGCCTCTATGGGCAACACGTGCCAGTACTTAAAAAAAATATTTCCTGATGCTCAGCTGGAGCCTCCCATGTTTCAGTATCTATGTATTTTTCAGCTTTGAATAATTCCATGCTGTAGCCTCTGCATGCTTTGCTTTTGCTAGTCTATTTTTATATGCAATTGTTAGTTACCCTTTTTGGTTGGAATGTTTTAGTCATTATTTAGACAAAGAATGGTGAATGTAGCTGTCAGTTTTGCATGAAAAAATGAATATAAAGAATACTCATAATAGCCCACAAGATGAAGTATCCACAAAACAGGATAACAAAATTGTCAGGGTTTTTCTGGTTTGGTTTTTTTTTTCCTCTCTCTTTGTTTGTTTATGCAATTAGGAGCCAAGCACATAAATGAAATGGGAAATTATGCTTCCACATGCTGTATCTATGTTACAGGCATTTAAATAGAAATTCAAATTACTAAAAATGTAAACAACATAGTGATAACAGAGTACACAGTGGATGTTAGCTAGATGGTTAGAAAAGGAAAGCAGAGTGAAATATTTCAAAGACAACTTACTTGTGAAATAGAGAAAAATGCAACATATTCTGTCAGTCCCAAGCCTCTGAATGTCCTCTAAATATTTTCAAAATGGAAACACTTATAATATCCCTAGCTAGGAAAATTGCTTTAATAGTTAATTTCCTAGAAACATTTATAATTTCAAATCTCAGAAATTTACTTGAGTAAATAGTGGGGTGTATAGTCTCATGAGAAAGAGACGTCACTACTACTGCCTATATCTTGCTTCTCAGAAGAATGGGTTTTATTATATAAAAATTCTCTTTAGCTGTAACGGCTCAAATTGTTTGGGATGTGAAAGGAACACTTGACATTATATTGTGCCAACAGTGCTGACACTGATAATGCTGGCCATGCAAGAGGGACTCTTCAGTCAAAACACACACAAACAGACATCAAGACAGCTTAAGAGTTGTAAAAACCCTAATATTGGAAAAGCAAACAAAAAATATAAATACTATTTATAGTATTCAAAATATAAATACTAATAAAAATGCGTTGCCAATAATAGCTGTACTAAGCAGTTTTACACTTTTTCCTTATCTACCATGCTGAGTTAACTTCAGGTACAAGGAGAATTTCTTTAACCTTGCACTTTTAGCAAAATTTTCAGTTCCTGACATCAAAATATTTTGAGAAGGAAGGTGTTACTGACCAATAAATCCCTACAATGAAAGGATGCTCAGAGGAGAATGGTAAGGGAGATGAGCCTATAAAGCTCTGGGAGTAACGCAGGCTGTGACTGCCTACAGCTGTTGTAGAAGCTGATTGTATCTCAGGGCACAGGGCTCTGGAGAGGATCAACAAGTAGTGCAAATGTTTACCCCTAAGCTCATTAAAACAGTGCAAGTGTGCCCCTAATTTATCTAGACAAGCATGGGGGTGGGGAGGGGGAGGAGTGAACATGTGGCTCAGCCCAACATAGTTTATGGAAACTAGAGAAAATCAAAAGTATTTTGAAGGGAGTAATAGGCTTCAGCTGGTTTCAACTCATGTATTGCATTCTGGGGGCTGGGGATGCTCAGCATTGTGGTGGTGAGCACATTACAGACACTGATTTTGAGAATGACAATGGCATTGAACTGTGTGTTGCAATTGCTGTGTATTCTGCAATTGCTGTATATTCTGTTAGATGTAACTTCCATTCTTATTCTGCCATGCAATATGGTTCGCATCACCCTGATAATTTGTAAATCTCATGCAACATCAAGTATCTTACATAAGTAAATTTGTTATTGAACTACACACTGCATGTGGACTATCTAAAAGAACCTGCTTGGGGTAGAAAAACAGAACACACAGAGTTGGGGACTCTGGTAGAAGAGTAATAGAATGTGTTCATATTAACATAATAAAAATCATGTGATTTAAAACCTTGCTGGAAATGTCATAATAGCATCAACATCCTAGTCTAACAACCTCGGCTAGACTGTGTTTGTTTCAACAACAGCAAAATATGACAAAATAGCAATCATAAATGAAATTTTATGCAGTATTTACTTTTAATTTATATTTTTAATGTTCCAGAGGGTTTTTTTTGTATTTTAAGCCTGATTATTAAAAGTATTTTCAAAAATCTGTAAATGAAAATGACTTTTAATATATATAAAACTTACATATATGACTATTTGTACTGTTAACATAGCTAATGGTTGACATAACCAAAATATTCTTTATAATGGAACATACAGAAACTAATATTAGCAGTCACTGTCTTAGCTTATAAAAATGGATGCAATTTTTGTTGAGCTAGTGGCAGTTACAAAAGCATAGTGGTCAATTTTAAAACCTTCCTATTTTTTATAGGAAAAACACTTTTATACTTCCTGATTGCCATAGTGAACTGGTAATGTCATGTGTACCTCGTGTTTTTGAAGTTATATATTTAGTTATAGAGATATGTAGGAGACAGGTACACTTCTTTCTCCCTCGCCCCAGTACGGCATCTAATATCCCTGTTAATTGTTTTTGTTTGGTTGTTCTTTTTCTTTTAAGTTGTCAAAGCTTTTTCAGAAGCATTTAGAATACAGTAATATTGTCAGTCTCTGTCAAACTTCTGTTTGCAAGCTACTAAATTCTCCTATTTTATCTATGTTTTCTAAAGATTAATAATGAATGGCAAGATTTGCATAAAAATACAAACAGCAGATCAATCCAGGTCAGTGTTCTTGATATTTACAACTAATGCATATGGCATTTACTATTTTCTTCCACTTTCTTTTACCTGTAAAACTATAAAGATAATATTACTATTCTAATTATCTTCATTGAGATGTTCTAGTTTTTTATTTTTGTGAAATATCATTGATTTTACGAGATGATTTTAAACGATTTAAACAAAAGGAATCAAACTTGCTGATGTTCTGGTATTGTACTCTGAAAAATAAACCACATCATACAGCATAACAAATTTCAAGCCTGGTGCTAAATAACATTATTCATATTGAGTTGTTCATATTAAATTAAAGTCTGCACTATAAATCTAGTTTGTCCATTTGGCCTTTACTAGATTTACTTTGGCCTGAAAACAGAGTATGACATGTTGAATTACTTGAGAGCTCTCTATGCCCCTTGTTTCCTTGGAGCATTTTGTGCTGCCATGATTCAGTCTTTTCCTCCTGTCCACAAGACACTGCATCTGTGCAGTGAAGTTCATGGATCAGTGGCATACAAGCACCAGTGGTTATGTGTCAGCAAAAGGGATTTACTCAATCAGGAGGAGACTTTTGTGGTGGAAGAGGGAATCTGCAGCCTGGAGAGCACTTTCTGTGACCTCTGGGTGATTTACTTCCTCTCAGGCTGTTAACCGTCAATTGTCTAAAGAAAATATGAATTAACAACTCTTCTGCCTCCCAAAGGAATAAATGAAGTAATCTTATCTTTGATCCTTTCTTGGTTAATTAGCTTCTTGATCTTTGTATTGCCATTGCTCCTCAAGCTGCTTTTCTTTCCTCTCATTCTGCTCACTTATCATTTGAAATATTTTCTCTTATACTTCACTTTACCTTCACTTCTTTCTACATACCAAACACACCCACTGAGTCTGAAGTACCAAACAAACAGCTTAATTTCTTTCAGAGGAACCAGTTTATTATTTTTAGTATTATACCAAATTCTTTTAATCTGAAGTTATGATACATTCTATTCTCTTTTGAAGTAGAAATGAATAAAAAAGGCAAAAAAAAAAAAATTAAAATTGAACTGGCAGATTGCATCTCATAGAAATCCATAATAATATGATTCTTATTTACAGTCAAGCCAAGATTTTGAGATCTGTGAGCCTAGATTAGGAACCTAAATAATTGGTTATACAATGTACTTTAGAAATTGCTGAATATTTTAAAAATTAATTATATTAATTTAGTTTTGGATTTTATTCCAATTCAGTCTTTCTGCTTCAATAGCAACAGTCAAATGAACAAATAAGAATTCATAAAATTCTGTTATTGGTCTCTGATTTAGCTTACTCCATACTGATGTCCTCAAAGACGATTAGCCTGACTTTGGGTCACAAAATGAGTATCGCTATTTCTCAAAAATCCATCCACAGTCACTAGCACTTCTTTGTGACACTCACTGGTTTTCCCACTTTTGTCAATTTGAACTTTTACAAGCATTTGACAATAGTAATAGCAACATACTTTAATTACATGCAATAAAACTCAAAAAAATAATAAGGAAACTCAAATATCATTACTGCATTTTCTCACTTGCTTTGTTACTGCATTCACATCTTATTATTGAGTACTCCTCTGTGTTTTTTACACTGATGGAGAGTTACTGATATCAATGGAACTATCCTGATATCCTGGATTTTTCACCTCAGAGTGTCAGGGAGCTTAAATTTTTTCATGTTATTTATTCTTTTACATTTGAGAGCATAATATTTAATTGAAAGTATTATTTAATATTAAACAGTTCAGTGATGCCTGACTCTTACTGGGAAAAAGTATTTGCATTTAATTAGAGAGCATTTATTGAATTGCATTTTGTTCTTTTTTTTTATCACAGGTTAAAATAAAAAGAGAACATGCAAGAACAAACCAGAAGGAATGCTTTTGGTCACATTCTGAAGGTTATACTGCCTGATGAGCAATTGCTTAATATTTCTTTACTGCATGATTACCTACCTTCCCCTTCTAAAAATCCCAGAAGTATTTAGAAAAAATGCCTGAGGTACCACAATAATGGGCAGACACAGCCTGTCAGACACACGTGAATTAAACCTGACCAGAAGACTTCCATATAAATTGAATTTCCCTGAGTTTGCTAGTCCTTCAAAATGAAAATTTTTCATGCTGCTGAGCCAGTATCTGTCATCAGTCAGTACTGTAAGTACAGCTCAAAAAGAAGTATCCCAGTGAGTTCAGTGCTTTCCCAGCACATTTTTCAGTTAATAGCAGTTGATACAATAAGGAATGATACTCAGCTAGAAAACTTGAGTGACAAGAAACTGAATGTTCTCGTCTCATTAATACATGAATTTTACTGTATTTCTTTCAGTTCCAAGTTCCTTTCTAAGAGGCTGGGTTTTTGTTTGCCTTTTTTTTCCTGAATTCCCCTTTATATAAATCTAAGATCTAGCATATATCTGAAGATTTTTTCTTCCTTTTATCCAGTTTGCTCAAAAAGAGGCTAGAATGACTAAAGTTTGTGTGACTCATTCTTGTGAACTGCATGATGTCCTCACTGAACATTAAATTCAATGTGCCCTGTTACAGCAATAAAATCTTCTTTGTGTAATGAGCAGTATATGTGGCACTTCAGCAGCAGCTGAGCAAAGAACAAATTGTCATTTAGAAGGATAGACTTCCTTCAGGCCTTTAGCTTACCATGGAATGCACAACACATGGTGGAGCTTGGTTTGCCTGCCCTTTTCTGACCAGCTAGCACTAAACAAATATTTTTCTGCACTAATGCAAATGGAAATCCCAGTCTGAAGCTGGCTGAGAATTATGGTTTGGAATTACAGAAAAAAACAAAACCCAAACAGTCCAAAATCTTTAATGCTTACCCTGCAGTAATACAACTTCTGTAGGCTTTGTGCATTTTTTTCTCCATGTTAGTTTTTAATTTAGAATTTATCAGGTTTCACACTTGGTCTGTAATTTAATGTGTAACTCTGAACTGTTGAGTGTATACAGGTCCTTTGTAATTTCATAAATTGCCTAGTTAACATGTTTTGAAAGAATTTTGAGGTACACATAAGAATCATTATTCTTACTCCTAAATTAAGAAAATATTTCAAAAGAAACTGTTTCCTAATGCTTAAATGAAAGCTTGATAGTAAAGTACTTTATCTAATGAGCATAGATACAGGTTTTAGTCTCCATAGCATGAATTTATTAAAACATTTGTTAATTGTCAAGAGATGGAATGAGAAGAACCTTTTTATTTCAGAAATATCAGCACTAACATTAACTAAAAGGATAATAAAAAACAATTTCAAAACCAATCCAGAGTCAAATATATTAATAAATAAATGATTGAAGTATCATGTGATTGAAAACTTCCTCATGTTCATTGCCCAAAGTGATTTCTGTCTTGTGATTTTCCATGGTATTCTTGTCATTACAGTAGGTTAGCTCTTTACCTTTGACCTCCCATGCTCATTCACTTCAACTTCTACTACACAACTGGGATTGTTAGAGTACTCACATTAAATTTGTGTATAAGCTGCAAAAATATTTCAGAGGGGAATTTTCTTGCAAGATCAGCATTCTTATTCCACACTGTACAGCTGCATACAGAAGAAGAGTAAAGCAGAGATGTCAGGATATACTGCATCCTTCAGTTTTTCATCAATTGATCTGTTAGTCTTCTTTTTTAGTTGATCTTTTAATTAGTTGATTAATTCAGATTCAAGATAAAGTATTTTAATGAACATAGGAATGCTGGAAATTAGTGCTTTGAGACAAATTGAAATAAGAAAAAACATGTCCCTCTTAAAATTTGGAAAAAAAAAATCAGTCAAAATGGAACAAAGCTGATAAATCTTGTACCTATTTCCACTGTTGCACTGATAAATAGGGAAGGAATTAAAAATTGTATTATCTCCTCTCAGTTTGCCCTTCAGTTACTCTATAAAAACCCAGAAAAGAAACAAATAGACAAAGAGAAACTGTAAAGGGATGTTTACTCAGTTTCAAGTGTCAGGCTTCACATTTACACTGCCAGATGAAATATGTTTAACTGTTGACACTCAAGAAATAACTGAAACATAATAAAGGCTTACCTCATAAAACATTTCCATCCCTGTAAACATATGTATAAAAAGTTGTTTATTTCCTAGGCATCCCATTATTGTCATCCTTATGTGATTTGACTGTACAGGTTATGTCATAAATACAGCTTAGTGTTATCATTTGAATCTCAAAAATGGAAAAAAACCCATGACCCTAAGGATCTTTCTGAAAATATTTTCTAAAATACATTACAACTAAAACTTGCACACTGGATCATAAACATGTATGTAAGTGTTTTTTACAACAAATTGTGATTTATGAAAGTAAGTTGTTCTATTCCACAGAATATCTGGAAATGTATGAAGATACTCTCAGTCAATCATCCAGAGAATAAGAAGATGGAAAAAAATAGACAAGATATGAATATAAGGTTTGATTCAAAGCCCAAGGAGGAAGAAAGGTTTCTTCTCAATTTCTTCACTGTGTGTGTGTGCTGAGTGACACACTATTACCTGTGACTAAGGAACAAAAATAGGTGACAAAAAATACCTTTGCTATACTACGAATGTTGTTCTGAAATAAGTAATGCACTTGATTTTATTTACATATCCTTTTAAAATGAGAGGGGCTTATTGATAGTAAGAAATTCTATTTATTGCCCATTACTTTTTTTAGTTGTCTTTCACAGTTGAAAAATTCTGAACTACAGAGCTGAATTAATGTCAAAATAATGCAAAACACTATCTATTTGCTGTTTATTAAATTTAAAAAATAGCTCAATACACTTTCAGTACTTTTTGCTGGAACTATAGAAATATAATATTTTAGGGAAATCTTATTAATATAGAGATGAAAAATATGTTTTTTTCCAATAGCTAAATGTGGTATTTTATGCCCAAATAAAATTAATGCAGTATAAGTAATCTAAACTAATTTAAAGTTGGAATATCCACAATTAGAACTTCAATTACTATGTGGCTTTTTTCCATATACACTAGAATTCAGAATAGGGCAAGTTTGATTGATAGTCAGGTTCTAAGATTTTGCCTGGCATTATAGACAATATATCTGATAACAAAATTCATTCTTTTACTTTTATAGAGTGTGTGTAATACTGATTTTTTTTTCTACCTGACAAGAGTCAGTGGCAAAACACAACATAAAGTACTCATCTGAAGTATCTCATTTCCAAAATACCATTAATTGTGAAAAACTATTTTATAGTTCATTAAGTATTCAGACCTATCATAAATAAATTTCATACTAGAGAGATATTTATTATTTTATTATTGAATATCTCTAAATTTATTTTAATATGTGGTTATTAGTACAATAATTCTGTTGAAATCAGTAAATATTATGACATCTTAAACATCTTACATTTTTACTCCAACACAAACCCCCACCCCTGATCTACAGGATGATTACTTTTTAGTTTGGGTTACATAAACTTTTGTGAAAAAAATGTTAGACCTGAATCTCTGCTCCCTCAGCCTCACATTCATGTCTAAGCACATGAGTGGGAAATATATCTTCAACAGTTTTTACATCTCATTAAACAATGATAATTGCTTTAATTTGATTATGTGGCAAAATGCATTTGTCATGAGGTATACGCATCTAATCAGACCTTTCAAACTCAAGACATTTGAATGTGCAACAGATTTTGACCTGATAATAATAGAAAAAACAGAAAACTGTTAGAAAAATAAGTATAAGGACTGGAAAATGAAAGAAAGCCACAACGAGAGTGATGTATCTGTCTTCAGTCTGACCACTTGATCTTTGTTTTAGAGGACCAGCAGCGTTCTATGAGGACCTAACCTTGTCATAAACAAACAAAAATAGTACAAAGCCTGAGAAATCTTAAGTGAATTAAATAAATTTTATTGATTTAAAATCATAACATTTATGATGTAAAAAAATCATATTATCAGATTAGAAAAATATATTGAAAGAACAAAATACAACATAATCATTGCAATGAACTATATGTAGAGAAGGACATAGTTCCTCTACAGATATGCTGCACTGTGTCCTTGTTCTTTGCTAACAAGGAATTACCATGTTTCATTATGTTTACCTACCTTCTTCAAAGTTGCTTTTATCAGGGCAGGGCTTTGTGGACACCCCATGCCTATATCCTGGCCAAGCCGTCACCATGGCTCTAGCCAGGGCCCAGGGCTGTGAGCCCCTGACGCGGTGACACTGCAGTGACGCTGGTGACCGCGGTGACGCTGGTGCCACCTCCACACTGCCCTGACCTGCCTGGCCATGGACCCCACCCACGAGCACATGGCAGCCCCATGCCCATGCCCATCCCCATGCCCGCCCCAGTCCCATTCCCATGCCCATCCCCATCCCCATGCCCATGCCTATGCCCATGCCCATGCCCAGCCCCATTCCCATCCCCAGCCCCATGCCCATTCCCATGCCCATCCTCATCCCCATGCCCATGCCCAGGGATGTGTGCAGTGCGTGGTGTGGGGCTGCCCCCCGGCAGCTCCCGGCTGTGGAAGCTGGCCAGAGCCCAGCCCCCATCCCGCTGCTTTGCTGGGGTGTCCCTGCAGCTCCGTGCTGGGCCGAGGCACCTACAGGCCCACTCGTGCAGGAGGCAGCTGCCAACACTTCCAGTCACATTTATCCCATTAAAAGGATGATAGAGAGCTCATGAATACACATCCAGCTGTGCACTGCTGGCTTTTATGCTCTTCACACCATGGCCTTTGCTGTAGTGTGGCCTTTTCTCCATAAGTTCCACACCTGAAATAACTATGCAAAGCATTTTTTGTCTTAAAAACTACAGTACTTTTCCCAGTCATACTGAATGTGACGGCACATATCTAGAAAACAAGACCTACAGTGAACTCAGGAGACAGCCACCATTTATCTCTGCTCACTTAAATACTTTCTGCGTTCATATTGATAGACTGCAGAATTTACAGCACTCTGACCCTGAAAAAAAAATAAAACCAAGCCAAAAATATATATACCCTGTTTCCTACTTATGTTTATTTTGATCTAGGCATGTAAGTTTGGAATAAAAGGACTTAGTAATTAAATCAATCTTTCAAAAGCCCAGGGGTAGTAATAACAATTGATTAACATTCAGAGAATGATAAACTGTGTTGTAGTGTGTTATACTATATTTTAAAATTACATGCAGATACCAACAGTAGCTTGCTTTAGATTTATCAGGATATGATGTTCTACTGATAGCATTGTTTCTATGTTGTAGTATATTAAAAAAACCTAGTAGCTCTACCAGATCTGTGGCTACAATGAGAAATATCAAAAGTAAACCAAGCTAATTTTATAAATTGCTTATAGTATGAGGAAACAGAATTGAATTCTTCCATCTTTGTTTCATGGCTAAGCTTTGTACTAATTTTCTATCATTTTAATGTGTGAGGTAAGGCAGATGTAGCTGTATCTATCAGTAATTTTTAACTTAATATTTGTTGTTTCAATTTTATCCCTTAAAATTCAGAGTAACTTATTTTATTAATTTTATTAATTTTTCACAGATAATATTGGCAGAAAAAAGAAACCAAA
Organism: Dicaeum eximium; assembly: GCA_013396995.1. Classification (NCBI taxonomy): domain Eukaryota; kingdom Metazoa; phylum Chordata; class Aves; order Passeriformes; family Dicaeidae; genus Dicaeum; species Dicaeum eximium. Next base: position 181,947 of record VWZP01009783.1, on the reverse strand, counting down.
GACTAAACTGTTTCAGACCACTTCTAAAATCAGTATTGATGTTCAAATACATACCAAAAAATGTAAAACTAGTTTGGTTTTCTCTGATTTTCATTAATGAGGTCCACATTTTGGTTGTGATTGATTTTCTGTTACATCTTGAGTGCTGAAACTTGAAAACTGATTTACAACAAACTATCACACAACAATTTCTTCACATAATTGGGTTTGATCCTCTGAATATCTTCCAGCAGAAGATTACAGGATCATTAATATTTCTATTATTCCAGCAGCCACTACCTTAATATTTCTCTTTGGACTGAGGCTACCTATTTCTTCACTATGAATTCCACTATGTATAATTCACCTACACAGAGTTTGCATGTTAGAGAATAGTTAGATGTATTTTGAGAAAGATACACGTAAAAAGAATAAAGTTAAATAAAATAACAACACAAAGTAAGACTGAAACCTTTAAAGTGCTTTCTTGGCTGATTCTTAAACCTGGAAATGCCCAAATGTTGCAAGTTCCACATGTTTTAATCTAAAAGTACTCCAGCTAACTGAAATTCTTGTTGCCTGTGTTGCAAGGTCTAGTCATAGCAAGGCTAAAAGTTCCATGCTTATTAGCTGTTTTTACTCTCAAGTACTGATGACCACAAGTAAGAACATGAATATCTGATGTTCCTGAGAGTCTGAATTGAGAGCTCAAAACAAAACAGAGCAGCACCTATTGCTTCTTTCAAACTATATACATAAAGATGAAATTGGTGCCACAGCTCTGCCACAAACGTTTTCTCATAAATATTCCCTTATCCATGTGTGTGATACAAAACACTTACTTACACTTGAAGCATCCAAAAAAATTAAAAGAAAGGATTTTACTAACACTAAGGAATAACAATTATTTCTGATTTTATTTTATTTAACTCTTCAGCAATATACCTCAAAATATATTTTCTGATTTAGGTTTTGTTTCATTCATTATATCTCTTTTAAGATAGCTGTCTTAATGCTCTGAATATGGTCTGGGAGATTTTTGGTTTTTTTTTTCCTTTAAGTGTACAATCTTAGGCTTCACTGATTGCATGTCATCAAAAGCTTGAGCTTTTTGGAGAACTATTAATTTCATTTTGGATTTCCTATGGTATTCTTCCAATACCTTAGTGTTTTGCAAACATCACTTGATTTATCTTTTTGACACTACTGTGAAGTAAGCTCTTACCTCCCAGCAAGAGGAAGTTGTAAGTACCCAATGATTCTACAAATCAAGTCACACATTCTACAAAAACAGCTCAGTGTTTAAAAAAAGAAGGATCCACATTTAATAGCAAGCTGTGAAATTATTTGCATATGTGATACGCTAAGCATTGCAAAAGAATTGTGTCATAAGTGCTAATACAACATCCAGTTCAGTGGATTATTTTACATCCATGAGATTATTTTATGGCCTTATTTACCATATAATAACATCTTCTTTTGGAATGTGCTCCAAATTTGGTTTTCTCCATGTAGAAATCTTTTGGTCATGTAATTTAAAAACTGTATCATGATGTTAATTTAAAGATGACAAAATTAAAAATAGACAAGCATCATAAATGTTATTTCCAAGAATTTAATTATATGTCTTTTTAAACTTATTTTTCTTTTCATTTAACCTTAAATTTTATAACTTTTTTGTTCATGTCCAAATGCTGCTTAAATAACTATAAAATAATATTGCAAAATAAAAACCAAGATTTATCTCATGACAGAAGTAGCCAATATGGAACATAGGGTAAAAGAAATTTTTGTATGTATCAATACAGTTTGACAGAACACACAAAAAAGGTTTTATTATCAATGAGAATGTATCAAAAGTATGCAGACAATGATAATGCAAGTATTATCATTTTAAGCAGTCATTAGTATTGTAAGCATTTTTGATCAATTCCCACAGTTGATTAAAAAGCATCACTTTTTGCAAGACTAGTAATTGTTGACAAAAGCCTCATCAATTTAAGCTGGTAATAAATACTTCATCTAATTACACCACCCCTCAGTTTATACTTGTTTATTATTATTATCATTCAAAGTGAAAAATAGTCAGCTCTGGTCCCCAAAGGTGTGTTTCAAAAGACTGAACTAGTAGAGGCAGGGAGAAGAGCTAGATAGAAACCAAAGACGTAGTAGATACCACAATAGCACTGAGTGGTAGGAGCTGTTCCCAGAAGCACAAGAACCACCTCAAGTACTCTTCTAATAATACTGCTGCAAAATTATATTGACATTGCAAGTATTTAAAATCACGGTGTCAATATTGTAATAGTCAAGATTTTTTCTACTGTGTAAGGCACTATGATACACATGAAAAAATTGAATGGCTGGGCTTAGATAATACTTTAAAGATCATCTGGTTTCAGCCTCACTGCCATGGCATTCCCAGTAGGGCAGGTTCTTCAAAGACTGTCCAGCCTGGCCTTGAACACTTCCAGCCATCCACAATTTCTATGGGCAACCAGTTCCAGTACATCACCATCCTCAGAGTAGAGATTTTTTCCTCATATTTAAACTAAACCCCTTGTCCTATCACTACATGCCCTTTTGAAAAGCCCCTCTAAAGCATTCTTGTAGTCCTCTTTTACATACTGAAAGGTTGCTACTACATGTCCCTCAAGCTTTCTCTTCTGCAGGCTGAACAACCCCAAGTCTCTTTGCCAGACTTCACAGGAGAGGTGCTCTGATCATATTTCTGGCCCTCCTCTGGACTCACTTCAACAGTTCCACATCCATCTTGGGTGTGCCAGAGCTGGACACAGTACTCTAAGTCAGCTCCCAGGAGACTGGAGAGGAGGGGAGGAGGCCCCTCTGTCAATTTGCTGACCATGCTTCTTTTGATGCAGCTCCAGACATGATGGCTGGGTGGAAAGCATACATTACTGGGTCATATCAAGGTTCTCATCCAAAACCTCCAAGACTTTCTCCAATTCATTTTCAATCCATTCTCTGCCCAGCCTGTATTTGTGCTTGGGATTGCCCTGACCCAGGCACATGTCTTTACATTTGGCCTTGTTAAAAATGATGAGATTTACACAGACTCACCTGTCAAGCCTCTCAAGGTCCCTCTGGATAACATCCCTTCCCTCCAGTGTGTCAGGTTGACCACACAGCTTGGTGTTGTCAGCAAACTTGCTAATGGTGCACTCAATCCCATCATCCACGGAGCTGACAAAGATGTTAGAGAGCTGTAGAACCAATACTGATCCCTGAGGAATGCCACTTGTCACATCTCTTCCTCTCTAATTTAGGGACAAGGATATCATCATGCAGGGCAATGTCAAAAGTCCAGGTAGGTGTTATCAGTTGCTCTTACCTTATGTACCAGTGCTGTAACCCTGCTGTAGGCCACGATTTGATGAGGCATGATTTACCCTTAGTGAATCTTCATTGGCTGTCACCAGTCCTTATTTTTCATGTGCATTACCATAGTTTCCAGGAGGACCTGCTCCATGATCTTTTTAGGTAGAGAGGTGAGATTGATTGGCTTATAGGTCCCAAGATCTTATTTTTTCCCTTTTTAAAACTGGGGATTATCTTTCCCCTTTCCAGTCAGTGAAAAATTCATTGGACTGCCACAGCTAATTAGATTTGATGAATAGCTTAGCCACCACTGGGGTAGGTGGTGTGGACTCTCCAGCTGGATCTGCAGACCTTGCTCTCAGATGAGTGCCTGCCATTCTGTCTTGAGGACCAAGTCAGACACGTGCCCTTGGCCTGTGGAGATGGTCACAGGTACCTGGTTGCTGCATTATGCCTGCTTCATGTATCATGTATGCCAAGGTCTTCTATTTCTAAGATGTAACAAATACAGTTTCAGGTGGTGCAAATCAACAAATTGATGTCCCGTTATTGTTAAAAGTAAGGGCAAGGCATATGAGAAAGTCTTCCTTTCCATATATGCAGAAGAATGAGCTGTAAATTGAAAAGTCACTATTTATTTTTCACTATTATTCATGGTTTACCTGTGTCAAAAACTGTGTCAGGTTAATGCCAAGTTAATGTTCACTGGGATATTTCATAAGTCTCTGACCTAACACTGCTGCTCTGAAGTCAGTGAAGCTTTCACTACCAACAGAAGCAGATCTAGGGCAATGGTGAGTGCTTTAGAAGTTCCTGCATGAGAAGATGCCCACGGAACCAGCCTGAAGGGTTTACAACCTACTGTTACAAATTATGAAACACCTAGGACTGAACAGTAGGATGAATTTGATGATGGTCATGAGAGAGAAATAGAAAGAGGGAAGACATAATTTAGTACCTCAGCAAGTGTTTTCCGGAACTATAAATTATTATTATTAATTCTTTTTAGAAATTAAAGATGTAGACTGAATAGTGAAACATAGTGTCTGTCAACACAACTCTTAGAATGGCAAGAACACCTTGTATTGGCATTTTAACTTAAACAAAGGCTTAGAATGGTTAAAAGCACACTTCCTGAAGAAACTGGCACACTCTCTAGAAAGATAAGACACAACTTTATAAAACAGATCTTTATAAAATGTTTAGATGTGAATAGAAAGTATAAAAGAAATGTCTCAGTTAGGAACTCTGGTGAATACTGTCAGTGTTAAATGTATACAGGTAAAAATTATGTAGTGTTTAGACTGCATTTTTATACACTGCTATAAAATCAGAAAATATAAATCCCGTGGTTGAAACTCTTGTTAACAATCATATTGAAATGTCTGGGTCAATAATGAATTGAATCCTTAATGGTCACTGGCAAAACAAAACCTAGCTTAGAACCTTGGCCTAAATTCAGACAACAGAGTACCCTCAGGCGTCTCTATGAGATATGTCATGATTAAAGAAAAAATGGTTCAGACATTGATTGCTTTAGTTAAAATTATTGAATGGAGCAGGTTCATTACTAATGGATCACTAGATTATGTATTTACAGATGGATTTTTCTGCTAGGTTCAGTATCTCTCTTCCCTAGGGTAACAAATGCAGCAGCATGTATGTGAAAAAGAAGAATCCATCTCTTGCATGAACAGATAACAGTGCAGTAAAGTGCACAGTGTTTGTGAACAGCTGCTGAAAATCATTAAGCATCCTTGAGTGCTTCATTATTAGAAAGTTTTACATTTCTTACCATGTTTTCTTTCTTCAGTTAATCACAAGTTCTGTTGCTGTTTGCTCACTGTATCAGCTAATAGAAACTATTTCCTAACCAGTATTTTTCCTTCCATGCCATTATCCCCATTTGCTTTGTTTCACTATTTTTCTTGTAATCACTTTACTTTTCTATCAATGCTTAGTTTATTATTATTTCTAGTACTAATTTCCTAAAAAGGATTTGGCAATTAATCTTCATATGAATGACACCATATATATAACCTTCATTAAAACTTGCTGAAGAGCTTTGAAATCTACAAAGAGAATTCCCCAGATTTAAAGTCAACATTTGAATATATTTGTCTGTAATTTTAAAACTGTCTTGAGAAATAACAGATTTTTCTATAATTGCAAAAAAAACTACCTGTGAATGGAATAACAAAATAGGACTTTGATACAGGAATTTAAACAAAAAGATGTGCAAAATTTCAGGTGTTAACAACTAATAGGACGATTGGTACAGACATTGCAATTCCAGCATCTGAATTAAAAACAACACAAAGTTTAGATGTATATAGCCTTGCTCATTTTTTCAAGAGTTTTCAGCGTGCAAGTTTTCATCCTATAGCGTTTTATAATGAGGCATTACAGATTCATAGAGCAGAAAGAGGAAGTAGAACAAACTGTAATTGCCCTTATTCATAAAAAAGAAATAAAATAAAAGGAATAAAAAGGAATATATGCTTTTTTCTAAAAACTATTTTATTTCTTCATTAAATATACATGTGAAGATTTTTCTAGTTTTGAACACAGTCTGAAAAGAATTATTGTAGTCCTAAAATATTGTGGAGGATCAGTTTATTAGATTGGTTGGTGAAGAGTTTAGAACTACATGAAATAATATGTGCCCTGAAGAAATTTTATTGTATTAAGTGTCTTTGATAGATAAAAAAGACCTGATTTATATTTCAATGAGTAAGATTTGTCTTTTAATCGATGAATACAACTGCTATACACATTCCCTGAGGCAGCAATTGCCAAAGAGAAGCACTTTCCAGCCAAGGAAAGAATTTTAGCAAGGGTGTATCATGTTGACATTATGAGCACTTGTATTAGATTTTATCAGTAAGTTTGTCATATAACACAGTTATGATACAGTTTCCATTTTCTTAGATTAAAACAGCATATGCTTTAATTCATAGGAATAACAAAAGGCTCATTAATCTACAGTTATGGACAAATCTATTCTTAGTGTTTGAAAGGCACATCAGTCCACAAACATTTGCACATCTCCTGAGCCTTCTTCACAGAGGCAATGTTCTCCAAGCAAGTACTTTTGTCAGTCCGAGTATTCTGAACAATTTTTGTATGGCTGTTTTCCAAATAGTTTAGCTACTGGGTTTGAATACAGTCATGATAAATTCTGCAAAGCAAGGAAAATCAGGAAAATAGTCATTTACTAGTTTTACTCAAGGCCAATCCCTTATTCTATGCATGAATTCATGTCACTTTCTCCAACTGAAAAGTTGATTTTCCCTTCTGGTGACAAAATTGCTGTCCATTTTGCCAAACCATTAGCTTGGTTGTTCGTATGCTAGCATTTATCAGTATTGGCTACATCATTGGAACACAGCAAAAAATAGTGAGCTGGCTTTTAAGGAAAATTTGATATTATAGCAGATAATAGTCCCCCTCCTTTCTTCCACCACAGAAGCAAATTAGCTGAGTATCTTTTGTTACCTGAGTCTCCACCTAAGTAAATTGCCCTTGACTGAATATCGCAGTTAATAAAAGATTGTCATCTCATGACCTCTGTTACAGCAAAGCAATCTATCAAAGTCTTGTTTTATGTTGATATGCTTTGTTTTTCTACCTTTACATACATTGTCTATTAAGATCCTACTCAGAAAACTAAGCTTAAGGTTTCAAGATGTCATTTCCATGAACTTCTTTCTTCAAATGTAGACCTAGTTACACTTATATTTAACTTTGGAATCACTGAGGTCATTTATGATGGTTTTGATTGTTTTTCACTTTATTGTCTTAATGATTTACCAACAGTTTAATGATATGAACAGCAGAACTATAGATTCCCTTCAAGTCTAATAAAAATGTTCATTTAGTTTATCTAAAGAATAATATTATACTGTATAATTTTCTTTACTTTTGGGTAGGTTACCTAGTGTGTCATGCACAAAAAGCAAATGCAGTTGATTTTTTATGACCTGTTTAAAAAGCTGATTGTGCTGCATTGATAGGGTAATCTTCTAGGGAAGGAATAATGCTAGAGAGTCTGTATTTCGTTAGGATTTTCTGTACAGTTTTCTTTCTTTTATGCCTTCAAAACTAATAATATTTTAAATGCAGTAGAAAAACTTCAGAAATATTGTGCTTTCCTAGAAGGATTAATTTTAGAAGAACTTCCACTGGCTTTATCCTTGAAAATTTTTCAGCCTATTTTCAATCCCAAACTCGGGGAGGGGAAATGAATAGCCCAAATATTCAAATGAAGGCAGAATTGAAGGACAGAAGAGTGCACTTAAGAAAGAGGATGGAGATGTAAGGTGTAAGAAATTAGGACAGCATGATAGGTAAGGAGGTAATTAGGGGTCTGCAATGCAGAGATAGGCAGAAGGTGAGAGAAAGGGCAAAAGATAACATAATATGCCTGGTGAAGAATGTTATTATATATACAAGAAAGATGGAGAAAAAGGATGAAATTGCACAAACATTTGCTGACTCAGATCAATCTGTCAGCATTCAAAAGGTAAAACGGAGATTTGAACTAGATAAAAACTAAAATACAGATCTAAGAACTTATTTTTGTTTATTTTATTTTAAGTTATTCCATTTTATTTCATGGACTGAGAAAGATAAGATTAGGTGAACTAGAAGAAAGTGTACTTTTTTATGTGATGTACACTTTTTACTTAATGATGCTCAGACTTCACTTCTTTTTTTATTCTTTTTAAAGGGATTATATTTTATGTGCTATTTAATTCATAAACCTGCATATTTATGATCAATGATGAGACATAACTAATAAATTCTAGCAATCATCTTTTTCTGGTAGTACTGTTAACCAGTGCACTAGGAGAGTTTAGTTTTATTCAGTACTCTCAAGTCTCCCAAGTCAATTTGATAGATGTAGCTGCAAGGTGTAAGTGGGTCTGAAATTATTTAGACCCAATTACCTGTGCATTGGGAGCCACTTATTTTAAATTAGGTGATTCTGTTTCATCACATCCCCAATATAGTGCAAGAATATTACACCAGCAAGATCAAAGACTGTTATGAGGCTAGGTATGAAATAGCCCAAAATAATAAGCAAAGCATGATGTTTCCATGTTCTGTCCTTCATACTTGACTGAAATAAAATTGAGCCTCTCTTTTGGTAGTAGAAATGGGTTCTCAATTACCGAAGAAAGGACAATGCAAAGGGGATTAAAATATTTTGAAAACATTAAGCAGAATGAAATAACCTAGGACAAAAAGCAGAATCAATAGATTTTTATGAGGTTAAAGAATGTATTAACTATATAAATACCAGTATCAGAAGTATAAGAAATACTTGGACTGCATGACTTTAACAGACACTCCACAAGCAAATTCTCACCGACAGTCTGCTCCAGAAATTTGATGTAAATTCTAATGTGCCTGTGAATTATACGTGGAAACTGATATGGCAAAGAGACAAATATGAAGTGTTTTGCCCAAGATCATGCGGCAGGTGATTGCAGCCAAAACAAAGGCTTCTTGCCCTGACAAAACAGAAGCACAATAAAAAATATTATCATGTGTTTGACTTAAACACTCAGTTAATATAATCACTTTCTAACATTACAATAACATTGTAACCAGTAACTATTGTTTAACACTAATAACCTTCTGTAACAGCTAAGCATAAATATATTTAAAATGTCCATAATCCCAAAGGAGAAAAGGGAAACCTGGGGTTGTATAAAAAGGGTACAGGAAAATGCAGTAATTTGTGTAAGATTGAGCAGGTGAGTAGCTGATTGATTCAACCAGACTAATCCTGAAGAATAAGGAGGACAGATGTCTGGAGAAAACAAGGCAAGTCCTGATTACAAAAATAAAATTAAGAACAAATGCCAAGAAGAAATACGGTCACTATTTTTTTTGCTTGTTTGTTTGTTTGTAAAGAGGACCAAGAAGCATAGGAGAAGATGACATGATGATTTGTGGAAAATCAAATTACTATATAGATATAGTTTGGAGAAATCCACATCAGTCATCTTAGATGGAGTAGATGCCTATTATTTGCATGACCAAATAAGGAGAAATGCATTTTTTTATATTTTCTTTGACTTCAAGCTACTAATGCTGAAATTGTTTCAGGCTCATTGTGATTTTGTATTTTAGTTGCCTTATAAGCTGGCAATTTAAAAAGACAACAAACAAACTAAATGGTTTGACTTTGCCGTTATAGTACTTTTATTTTCACTTCAGAGTATCTGAAGGCCAAAAAAAAAAATTAAAGATGCCTAGAATCAATTTTAAGTAGTGCTGTAGAAAAGATAAAAACTGAGTACATGTCCTATTTCCCTATCAAAAGTCAGAGCTCATTTTTAAAAGTCACTTTTAACTTTGTCATGTTTTGAATGATTTTCTTGCTTCTTTAACATCTGGGTTTTTTGTATACAAAATGATAAAATTACTACTGGACAATCAACATGGGGGAAAACTGAAACTTAAAATTAATTAAAAATATTTTATTTATAAGATGTTTGCTCATGAAATTAATGAGTAATGTCCAATAATATAGAATCTTTATATATTCCCTAGTATGATTATTCAGAAACAACTTCTCAAAAGGTATCATTGATGTCAACTAGCTAACAGTTTTAATCACAGATACTCACATTTCAGAATTTTCTGCTCTCTGTTTGGGTGTTCCAAAATCTTCAGACAAAATTTCATGGGAATTAACCAAAATCTAAGACATCTCTACATTAATCTATGAATTCCAGGAAAAAATTAAATATTATGCATCTGTCCAAAATATATGAATTTTATGTGTGTTAAAAAGATAAAAAAGCTAATGGTAAATTCATAATTTCTAACATTTTAAATAATTATTTAGACAAAGCTACAGTGTAGCTTTGCAGGCTATGACAAGTTACATAATTATGTTACATAAGTTACTTGATTATGATTTAGGAGACTGGAACTGTAATCTTAATACATCACAGAATAATTTCAGATTGTATACATGTAATTTAATGCATAAAGTTTATACCCTTGGGTAGAAATATTCCTCAAATATATATAAAATGTTAATAAAAATGAGTAACATTATCTAACAAGAGGAAGGGGTTCATTATTTTAAAAAACCCAAGTGCAATTCTTAATGGAGTCTTCAGTGATGAAATCAATTTTATGTTACAATATAGATCTGAGAAATTGCTATTTAAGCTTGGTTCCATTAACATGTGTTATATAAGCAAAAAAATAATTATACTACTGATAAAAGATTATGGAGATGACCTAGATACTGGGGAATTAATTTTTTGTCCTGTGTCAAAGGATTAACTTTGAAGCATTTCAACAGAAAATCAGCAGGCCACAACGGTGTTTTAGCACGAGATATTCTACAACAGTAACTCTAAATGGAAACACTGACAACCACCTTTGTCACACAGGTGGAAGTTTCTGTCTTTAATTATACATCATTTCACTCACTAAACAGAAATGTATCTAAACACCATTTCAAAATTCTAATCCATTACTAATATTTAATACTTTGGGAACAGAGTTTAATAGAAGAATTGCAAGTTTTGGAAATTATGGTTTAGTCAAACTGCTTCCTTTTCATTACACTGTGAAAAGTCCAGGAGCATAAACTCTTTCTTTCTGGATTTTTGTACTCTCATATCTAGTGGGTTTTGTGCTATATATACTATGCATCTTTTGTATATCCATATATATCTATATAGATATATAGATATGTATATATACACAACTATACTGAAGCCACTAAAATACTTGTTTTCCTTCATTTCATACACATAAAAAGAAGATGCTTCATTTCAGAGAGCAGCATTTGAAATACAGAACCACCATTCTCTGTGAGTTATGTCAAACAAATTTCTCCCTGCTTAAGGAGCCTCCAGGGCAAACGGAATGTCAGAAAGCCTCAAGAATGGAACAGAATGCAGAATAAGAAACATAAGTGAAATGTGTGGATTCATAATCACATTACATGCAATTCTGGTCACCAAAAGAAGGACATGGTTCAACAAAAGAAGCTAGAAATTATAAAAAATGGATACTGGAAGAGAATGTTGATAAAAATCTGGGAGCATTCACCTGAATAATAAAAGGAAAGGGCTGAATGAGGACATATATATAATTATGGAATCTGACACAATTTTATTTCTTTGAAAATTAAAAGGGTGGCCCTTAAATGAAATTTTCAGTAGCAGTCTAAAAGAAACAACATTTTTTTTCTTACCAAACTGCAGAATTAATTGCTGTTGGATGTCACAGACCTAAAGTATCAATGGGCTCGACTTGAATTAGACACTTATTAAAAAAAAGTCCATCAAGGGCTATTCAAACAGAAAGCAATAAACTCTGCTGAAGAAGTTATTAAGACAAAGACTGTAAGAGCCTGGAAAGGTACAATGTGGGGGCTATATCTGCCTTGTACCTCTACCTTTGTCCTTTAGTGACAATATTCTCCAGAGAGTAAAACTTGTCTCCCAAAAGTAGAAGCTGAATTACTCCTTTTCCATTTCATCTGATCCATAAGAATGTTTCATTCTAGAAAGGTTCTAGAAAGGCTATATTATTTTATAGATATCTGACTTTTTTTCAGTATGTGACATAGGACAGTTTTCAGTTTATGAATTAATATTAAATAAACTTCATATAAATATAACTAAAATACCGGGAATAGTAATGAGATAAGAAAATGGATAGCAACAACATCAGTCCTGTATTCATGTATATATTTGGTTTATGTAAAAAGCTATTGATGGCAGGGGTGGCTGATGTGGAAAGACATTAGGAGTTCCAGTCACCTTTGAAACAGTGCCTGTAGCACCTCTGTGATTACATAACTAAGAAGGAATAAGAACCTTGTGGCAAAGAAAGAAATGGAAACTATAGGATTTAATAGAATTTGATTTTGCTGAACTCTCATACAAAACCAGTTAGGGCTTGTTTTGATCTTTAATAGGGAGCTCCTAACTGATATATGGAAAAGTTAAATCTAACTTATACTATGTCACTTACTGCAGTGGGAACAGGATTTCTGCCTACAGATCTTTATTATGGAAGGACTAAGCAGGTTCTAAGGAGTTTGTTTCCTGTCAATTTATTTTGCTCATTTCTTTACCTGTGCAATTACTCTCAGCATTTACATCTGCTGGAAAACCTGTTCTAGTGTGCCTGGCCATGGCAGGTGGGGTCAGAACTACATGAACTTTAAAGTCACTTTCAAACCCAAACCATCCTGTGCTATGATTCTATGAACATTTGTTCAAGAGAACTAAAAAAAAATTAAAATTCCACGTTCTGTTCGTTGCAGATTCTGCAACTTAATTTAATTGTCAATAGAGCTTTGGGTCTACAGGTAGGAATGTACTGCATCCAAAATCATGGTCTATAAACTGTTATGGGAAAAAATATGGCATTCTTCTCCAAGTACTGCTGTGAAATTTTGTGCAGTTGCTCTAAAATTCACTGTTCATATGGATAGGAAACTAAAGTAAACTTTCCTTTGTGCCGTGTTATTTCAACATACTCAAGTATGTGAAAATGACAAAAACTTTCACACAGCTACCCTACAGTCCATGAAATTTCTGAAGATGTTTTTAGCATTTGTATTGGTATAAATTGATGATACATTTAAAATCAAGGGAAAAACAAATGTTGCAATTATGGAAGTAGCCTGAAAAATGTGCAAACATTTTGTTGTGAAAATTTTTCATTATAAAATATTTCATTATTACCAAACAAAACTAATTAATTTTCATTTGTTTAAGTGCTCAAAATTTATTAAATATTTTTTAATATTACTCTCACTTATCCTTGAAAGACTAAAGACAGAATCTTGTTGGTTGCAGTTTACACCATAGATTTCTTTTTCATTTCCCCATTCGTGGTTAAAACATATTTTTATATATACACATTTATGACTAGATGTATAGCTCCCATTTATCAACTGGAAAATATGTCATTATGAGTATTTTTCACCAGGAAACATAAGTCAGCAGAGAATGGAATAACAGACTTGAAATATTTGAAAGTATATGGTAAAAGGTAAATGCAATCTAATACCTTACTGAACAGGTTAAAAATATTTTATGGCTAGAACAAAAAAAAATTCAATTTGGAGCAAAAATATATTTCTTATTTTATATTTCTTATTTTTTCTAACATTTTTTCTTAACAAAATGATACTTATCTGCAATACAAAAAAAGTAAAAATTTCTGTTAAAATATTGTCATTAAAAACTTGAAACTTGACTGTTTTGCAAATATTGCTAAAGTATACTGCTCTCTTTAGGCTTTGTATTTTAGTTTTTTTCAAAAATTTACATGTCAGCAAAAAAAATATAGTATTTTCATGCTAAAAATAATAAATGAATAAAACCAGCAGCAATTTGTTTTAACAACAGAGATTCCAAATTAATACAGTACATATTTTCCATTAAAAAGCCCAGATTCTATCACCTGTCACAGAAAGTAAACGGTTCCATACCTTAACGTAAAGGGAATAGATACTGAAGGGCTAACCTTATTTTACACTTGTGTATGCTCTTCTTTGCATCTTCAATCTTTTTGCTAGTGGTACTGATTTTTCTGGAGCACTGGAGAGAAAGAGGCATATTTGTCAGAAAAATCAATCCCAGTTTTCTTATACAACAAATTGCTGTTGAGGAATTCCACTAAATATGTTTTACTTCTTGCTCCTGAAGTGGAATCTCTGAAAAAAAAAGGACATTTCTACATCTTATTCTTTGATGTACTGACTTATAAGAAGAAGCATACATGACTGAGCAAAAGTTACAGAGTTGCATTCTTGGTGCATTGACTACAATGAAGCTGCTTCTTATAGTATAATTAATAGCCAAGGACAAAGAGAAACACCAGTTCTCTCTTGAGGTCTTGGAAAAAATAGCAGTCTTGTTTCCAGAAAGAACACAGTGATTATTCAAAAGTGTAGTTAAATTTTTGTAAGGTTACCAGAGGAATAAGTCATTATATGTTCTGAATATATTTGAATCCTGCTAAATTCTACCATTCTTTTCTTTGCTGACACCACTCTCTCCTGCCTCTTTCTCGCTGCTCTCTCCTCTGCTTACACAAGTGCACACTTATAGGAAAGCTCCAGACCAGACCAAGTTTCCTCTTCTGTTACTAGAACCTGTCTGGATTCCCCAACACTGTTGTAAACAAGGACTTGAATCGATTACAGAAGGTCAACAAGCACCAGAAGAAGTTTTGTGATGAAACTTTTTCTTCCTGATGGTGATCAAGCCCTAGAACAGGCTACTCAAAAGAATTCTGTGAGGTTTTGGAATCAGTTTCTGGAGATAGTCAGAACCCAGCTAGAAAAGACCCTGAGCACCTGCTTCAGATAAACCCAGTAATGAGGAGGAGGTTGTATTAGATGACCCCAGGTCCCTTAAAACAAATTAGCCTGTCATTCTATCAATAAAAAAACCCATAATATTCCTCTTAATTTGTGGCTACATGTTCACCTTATTTCAAGCTTTTCTCTAAATCTTTTCTTTGTAAAAACATTCAGTAAAAACTGAGTTTATCAGCACTGCAAATAACATTTTGTTCTTCTCAAATTATCTGGTTTTACTAATTTGAAATTACTATTTTTTTTCTCAATGTATACACAACAAAAATTCATATACATGATAATTTCTCAGTCTGATACATCTCTACGTGATATCCTTCCAAAAATTATCTATCCTCACTAAGCTTATCTTCTAGGACAAAATTCCTTCTTCACTTTCAAAAATCTTTTGAAAACCTGACTTGATTCTTGTGGGGCTCTCTGCAGGCTTGGCAAGCATAGGAAATAATTCAGGAACAAAGTAGAGGCAATTTGTTTAAGGCAATTAGAAAAAGAGAAGGAAAGAAATGGGACAATTAAGCCCTCAGAATAATATTGTTGTCATGGTTTCTTCCCCCATCTTTTCAATTATTTTAATAAAATTGGATGTTTGAAACCTTTTTTTTGTCTTTTTCACAAGATTTAACTTTCAATTAACCTTGACTTTTTTAGCCCCATCCCTACAGGGCAGGACAGCATCTTTAGGCTTCTCCTGCCTCTGCTTTCGACTCTTGTATCTTACTTCACACATCTGAGTTCAGCCAGGAGCTTCTTGCTCATTAAAACAGGTCTCCCGCTGCCTTTGTTTGAATTCAAGAAATTTTCTTCAAATGCCTGTGAAGTTTTATTCATAACACAAACTTTAGGAAAATAAGAGATAAATGCTTACAGAAAAAAATAAAAGAAACAAAAAAATTCCAACATTAACAAGTGACTGGAAAGTGCTACAAAGCACTGTCAGATTCAGTTAGCTGTCCACACAGGCAATAATTGTATCTTCGAAAACAACTTGCCACTAATTTTCAGGAGACTGGAGAAAAAAACCACAGCTATTATAAAACAAACAGACAGACAAAAATAACCACTAGATAAGCTTACTAAGTAATTATTTTGATTGCTTTTGTTCCACTGATGTTAAGCCCTGTTTCTTTAATATTTCTTGATCTTTTGTGATGTGGAAGCATGAACTTGTATATAAACAGCTTGTCATCATTGTTTTCAATTTTTTCATCAATGTTATATTCTTTTCCCAGTTGTTGATTCCAGACTTGCTTATTTTCAGCATTTTTATTATCAACTATGAATTGCCAGTACAAACCCACTGCTATATCTGAAATAAGTTCTGCTTCTCTTTGGCATGAAAGTAGAAGAGCACTTAATGAAATTTATGCTAACAAGGCTTAGATTCAGGTGCGAAATGTTTAATACAAATGTATCTGAGGTGAATTCCATTATTAAAGTAAACACGTTTCTTCACTCTAATTATTCTTTTTTTTACAATCTCAGAGTTAGGGACATAGACTATATGACGTCAATATTTTTGCAGTAAACAGTATTAATTAAGAGTATTAGTCACTTAACTATAGAAGAACTGCTTGTCCTTGTTTGGTTACACATCCCACTGGATAAAACACATTGATTTACTATTCCCTCATGAGACACTTGAATTTGGCATACAGGTAGCAAATGCATAAAATTCTTTTGAATTCCCAATCATAACACTGAAAAAGCTAGCATTGCTACATGCTAAACTGTTGAAATTTGGGGTAAAATGATGCAACTTTCATAAATATGTAACATTCAAAAATAAAAATTGAAATTACTGGAAATTGAAACCAAATTCACCATACTTTATTTACTACTGCTGGTAGGAAACACAAAGAAAAATACTTATGTTTACTTCTCCTCTTGCATAAAACAATGGTTAAATTTGCCTACTATTCTAGTGAAAAATCTCTTACTTCAATGAATTGAACACATTGATAGAATTCTCCCTGAGACCACTCATTTTTAGCTGAATATTTTCACCTCTTCCAGGCTTTCCATTATGAAAGATACTTCAGATCCTTAATCATATTTGTGGTCCTGTCCAGGACTTGCTCCAGTATTTAGATATCTTTCTTGTATTATGGAATCCAGAAGTAGACACTATATTCCAGCTGTGCAGAGGAAAGCAGAGGGAAAGATAAGAAGTTGCATTCAGTAGCCTTCAGGGAGTAGAAACGATAAAGATGAGAAATTTCAGAATGTTGGTTTATCAATATGTTGTCTCTCATGAGTTGCCCTCTTGAAAAGTTCTCAGCCTTTTCATTCCTAGTGACTTCTACTTACACCTCTAGCTTCACTGCCTTCTGTGTATAACATCTTTTTGGAAGTCTGCTCTATCAATAAAATTAAGGCACTGATTCAGTATAAAAATAACTGTGCATTGAGAGTGGGAAGAGGTCATATTTACATATTATGGAATACTATAGTGTGGCTTTGCAAGTAGTTGCACAGACAGTGGCCAAAAGGAGGCAAATCTCTGTGCCAGGCTAGGAATGTTTTCAGAGACTGCCAACAGCTTCATTAAGGAAGAAAACTGCATTCTGGAATACTGCTCCAAGAAATTATTCTTATACAGCAAGACTTTGCCTAGATACATAACATATATGCTCATCCCAGTTTGCTATATTTTCTGTCAGCTACTCGCCTACACAGACTGTGCTGTTTGCATTTATTTCTATTTTCAAATCTAGCAACCATTTCCTTAACGGAACCTATGACTAAGGAAAAATTAGTCTTCAGTTTCCCTGTTATTACGACTGGTAGTACAGACCTTTTGACATAAGTTACATTGAACAGGAATGTTAAATGAGCCTACTGGTTTAGTCTCCAAGGAGTGCTCAGAGTCAGAAGACTCAAAAGTCAGCAAGTCTAAACTAGCAGCCTTGGGAACTGGCTTGGACAGAGAAGTCTCTCTTGACATACATTAGCAAGCAAAAAATTTATAGGAGGACAAGAGGCTGAATCCTTCACTTGAGCTAACTGGAAAGGCATATAGTAGGAGAAGGTAGAAGAATTGTGAATGGATTCAGGAGAAACAGGATGCCTACAGAAGAACCTCTCACGTGAAAAAAGAGAAGCCCAAGGTAGCATTTTCCAAGATCAGTAAAGCCAAGTCAGGACTCAGTTATGGCTATCTGGATTGCAGTAGTTTCTCTTGCTTTATAGTTACTGAAACAGGAGATTACTTGCTTATCTGGGGCAGAAAAGACAAAAAGTATATTTTTCATCAGGTCTTAAATGAATCCTGTTTTGAAAATAAAATGCATCAGGCTCTGAATAAATTTTAAAAACCCCAAAAAACCCAACCCCCCCCCCCAAAAAAAAGCACCCAGCCCCCTCCGACTTACAGAAATATAGGAGAAAATAACCTCAAGATATATACATTTTTAACATAGTTCTTTCACATATAATGGGATTTTATGTCAGTAGAAAACTCTTAAAGCAAAGAACAAATTCTTCACTGTAGAAACTGAGAGTAGGAATAATGGAATTTATTAAAACCACATATGTCAAACAATTTTTTCACGCCTTATCTCCTAAAATATTTTAATTTCCCAAATAGTTTATGGTATCAAATCATCATAGAATGGTTTGGTTTTGAAGCAACACTGCAGACCCCCTAGCTCAAAGGCCCCTGTTATGGGCAGGGACATTTTTACTGCAGCAGTAAAATATTTCAACCCAGCTTGGAACACATCCAGGGATGGAACATCCACAGCTTCTCTGAGCAACCTGTTTTAATGTCTCACCACCCTCACAGTAAAGAATTTCTTTCCTAATATCACGCCTAAATCTACTCCTCCTCTTTAAAGCTATTAGCCCTTGTCCTATCACTACATGCTCCTGTGAAAAGTATATCTAAAAGTACACAGAAATTTATAACCAATCATTCTCTCTTGATTGTGAATAACACAATCAGGTTGTGAGAAAAAAATACCTAGATGTTTTAATTTTCCAGTAAAATTAACACACTAACACACTGTGGAAAGTAAAGGGCTTGAATAAAGCTTAAAATGCACAAATGAAAATTGAAAGTGCCTATTCATTTTTTTCCCTCATCTTTACATTGAATTTCAAAACCAGAAATGGTTCAGACTAGTAACCCAGCTCATAGGCAGCTATATTCCTCTTCAACTGCCTTATTTTTGATTAAATTCACTCATGACCACATTCAGTTCTTTTTCATAACTGAAATATTTATCAACATTTTGATAGCCTTTAACTGCCTCAATGAAGGAGAGGTCACAGTGTTATTGTCAATGTTTCTATGTTTATTTTTAAGTGTCAGATTAGGTACCTAACCATGACTGAAAGATTATTTTTGATTTTCTCAGTTTGTTACATAAAATAATTGTCAAAGTATCAGTCCCTTATCTGTGCATTCCTTCTGAAATAGAATTACATGTTAAATGACATCAATGCAAATAAAAAACACATTTTAAAAATATTTATGAAATCATCAGATTTCCAGCATTTAGTAAAACAACAGTGTTCAGTCTTTTGATTTTTGGAAATGTGTTAAATAAATAGACCAGAGTGATGAGAGTTCCTTATTAATTTGGTGAGTTACATTTGCTACCATTCCTATTTATAAGAATATTTATTGTGATCAGGGAAAAAGGAGAAGATGAAGTAAATCCTTATCTATTCCAAAATCTAGTTGAATTGAAATATCACCTTTAAATGTTTATGAATTTTTCTTTTCTGTATTCTCAAGATAGATAAAAGGATAACAAAACAAGATAATCAATACACGCATCCCCCCAAAACCTCAAACCAACAAAAAAATCAAAGAACACAATCAAAACAAGCAACCTCAGTCTAAGAGAATATTTTTGATACAATCACCACAGGTTCATGAAGAACAAACTGTGTGGTAAGTCAGGGCTGCAGAGTAGATCTTTATCAATTGACACCTCAGAACACTAAGAATACAGTGCATTTTCCTAGGGGTTTTCTTGTATCAAGCCAGAACATTGTGACTGGGTCACCCCCTAGCTAGGACTACCAGTGAACTGATGGCTACATAACATATGTTTGATCATTCTGAACTGGGATTCACAGACAAATTCCCAGGTGGTAAAATTTTGAATGGATCTAATTGTTTTTTTGCAGTATATACCTTCTAAACATGTGATAAAATTTCAGATAAATTCACCACAAGCATTTTCTTTATGTTACAATCCACAGTATCTATGAGATACTATCAGTAGTTAGGAAACTTCTAGAAGTATTTCTAGAAGTATGTCTAGTACTTTTAGAAGTATTAGCCCAAAATCTCCTGCTCCTGTTTAGCTGTAGGAAAGTGGCATACTTTCCTATATAAATTTGAATATACATTTCCCTATAACATGTTTCATGTGGGAAAAAATAAATCAGCTCAATGAATCTTTCTATCCTGCTCACCACTCCCACTTCTGTACTGTAAGATTACTGCTAATAATTTCTATTTAACAATTCTCACAGTTTAAAATCAATTCTTATCTCTGCTGTGAAGTCATTCCTGCCTTGTGACAGCATGGTCCTTTTTCTTTAAATAGCACTGTACACAATATTTTCCAGAGAATGTTGGGCTTCCTAAATAAATGTTTGACTTGAACATGAGAGAAATTAATTTTGATTAGTATTTGTTATTTTTTCTTTTTGTTCATTACTTGCGACTTTACTTTCTAACCAAATTTGCTTCCTCGCTCTGCCAAGCTTGACTATCCATAGCCAAGAAAGAAAAAGAAAATAAAATTTCTGCAATTTGCAGAATCAAACAAAAAGAAGCGTTTTCTTAGACAAAAAAAAAAAAGTTTAATGTAAATAGCACAAATATTATAAGAAGGACAAGTTTGGGCATTATCATAGTAGTATGTTCAACTAATTTTTGTACATCTATCATAATTTTTTTTGCTCATGGGCAAGGTTAAGTATTCTAATAATCTATATTTGGGCTAAAAAAGTTTCACTTTATGAAAACAACTCTTAGATTTTCAGTTGAGGATGTTGAGGCTGCATCAAATTCAGAAGTTTCATCTGTTACAAGCTAGCAACAAAGCAGTCTACAGTGCAAATGTACATCTTCAGGATTAATTGGTGATATAAGTACTGAGGCAGGATAGAGCTATATATTCCTTTCTGCTCCTGGTTTGGCTATCCCTTTTCTTGCCTGCCTCAAGAAAAATTGCCTCTTGCATCCACAGTATATATAATATACTGGAATAACAAATATTGTCTACCAATACAGTCATACAATAAATGTCTCTATTTAAATATTTCTTATATGACAGAGTATGTGGTCTTTGTGAGCAAAGCAGTCTTTAATCAGGAGAAACTTCCTTGCCACATTCTACAATATGGGTTATGGTTGCTAGAAATAAAGCTGGATGTGCAAAATATGCTGGGTGTGTAAAAATTCAAAATCAGTACAAGTCAAATAATTTTGTACAATCAATATTTCACAGTTTTCTGCTATCCATTTATCTAAATGCTAGGTACAAGCATGCTAAGTAACAGGAGCCATACTTAAAATCTTTCATTTAGAGCCATAACATCAATAGCAATTAATAGACTATTACAATCTGGTGCTTGATGGATCACAGACTTTTTCTGATTTGGGTCAGAAGTTACCATCTTAAACTTAATAAAAAGAATGCTGGAAAAATGGACTAGTTTGGCATGTTTATGAAAGAATATTTCTTTGTAGACAAAATCACTCAGTACAACCTTCATGCCTTTCAGGCAAAGGCATATAACATCCCTTCATATAGCCTTTTTTTTTCATCTTACTTGAATGTAAATTATATTTGTAATTCATAGGTGCTATTATATTCTGGATAGGCCAATCTACATCTGATTTACTATTTATTTCAACCACTCTGTACCCACTATACCATATCTAGGTGGTTTTCTTAGTTATTTGGCACATCTTGCTTGAGATGCAAGTTTGATTTTTTTCAAAGTGCTTCAATCATTTCTATTTAGTCACTTGGCTGCTTCTTATAATCTCCCACACTTTTTAAGTCTCTCTCATGTACTTTGTAAACACCTCTGGCTGCCTCACTTGTGAATAACAACTATGTCCCTCCCCCATTCCAGATCTTCTCTCCAAACTCTATCTTTTCCTGACAGTATTTCTAATCTTCTCTCAAAAGTTTCTCAGTTTACTCCAACTTGTCTTAGAGCTCCCCTTGCTGTTGGATGCTGTTATGAGGCAGTGAAGCTTAAACAAAAATTGGCAGCTGATACAGGCAGCATTCAAATAACAGCTTACAGTATTTTGATGGTATTATTTAACCCAGAATGATTGAGTCAATTGGGCAAAATTTTGATTTTCAGTAAGAACTGCTAAATAATGCAAAGTTTGTTATGCCATCCACAATTTTTAAGAAAACAGTAGTTTACAATATAAGTTTTCTTCAGAAATATATAGAAACACAAGTATTTCTATTGAAAGGTTACGCTTGTGAAAAATATTACTTTTTCTTTCAAAATAATTATTTTCCTAAGTATTAATATTTCCAATATGAACTAAAGCTACAAAAATAGAAAAAAAATTTAATAGTTAAATTGAAAAATTATAATTCAATTAACAATATATTTGCTGGCACAATAATTGAAAAATTAAAAATCTAGAATATAATTATGGTGAGTTCTATACATCTTTCAAAGTCTCTAAGTTCCATTTCTCATACAATGGACCATAAATTCACCAATCTCAAGTACCTTAAGAATGATACTCAAGTAACATTCTTAATCAAAAGGCTACTAAAAAGACAACATTAAGTTAATACAGTTTTTTAAAACTGATTTTTTTTTTACAAATAACCTATTCCTTGTCCTTATGGAAATGTTATAAAAGGTTATTATTATGTCTTTTTTATTTAAAAAATGGGTGTCTAAAAATATCATTAGCAACTATGTGAGTAGATATAATTTATATTGCTATTGTAAATATTAGGCCAAAAACCTTCTCTACTAAAAGATATAGGATTTTAAATACAATACTTTGAGAAGAATTAGTCATATTTGAAATCATTAAAAATCTTGATTTATGGATCTAATAATTGCTTATGTAAATATTATCATATGCTCTTTCTAGCAGTATCATAAGAGGATTGAGGTTTTCTAATCACTGCTACAATACTAATGACTACAGTATTAATGGGATGAATTTTTAATTTATAATCCTTATAAGGAAAAGTTTACATTCACATGCTGAGTATGAGATACTGAATCTGAAGATTTTTAATGAAATTGCAAGAATTTGTTGTAATTTGTTGGACAGTACTGCAGTAGAAAAACTAAAACAATTTAAACTTCATAATCTATTTTTGAATAGCAAAACTTTCAAAACTGTGGTTGTTTTTTTCATACAAAATAGAAAATTAAATCTTCTGTATAAGAGACTGGGAGGGGAGGGGAGAAACAGAAACCCCAAAACACTATCAGTGCTGATAACAAACTATTTGAGAATCAAACTTATCTGAGGATCTGGGGTACATAGAGACTTCATAAAACATAGAACAGTATGTCGTACATAGCTTATAGCACATAGAAGAAAATTAATTTATGGTTGTAATTATTTTTAATGGATCAGCCTTATAAGATATTTTAGCAGTGCTTTCAATCTGGTTGGGATTTTCTCCATCTACACCACTACCTGGCACTGAATAAAAAGGAACAACAAGATAGACCTGTTTTTTTTCTAGCCCTACAAAATGCTATCCAAACAAACAAAATATAGGATGATATCACTTGTCATATTTCATTCAGATATTGTGGCTATAAATGTATTTTCATTTGTCTGATCCTCACTTGCTTTGAGAAGGTGTTTTGTTCCTTGTTGCTGTCTGGCAGAGTAGTAAAGAAGCATAAGCACAAAGGCCCTACAGTATGAAACTCCATTGCCTTTCTAGTAAAATGATAAAAAACTCCCACTAAAGGCTTGAAAAACAAAATAATCTCACTTTCCACCAAGGTTTTACTTTTTCAGTAATAATCAGACTTGTACCAATTATTTTTTGTATTTGGAAAAGAAAAGGTTTTGTGACTATAAAAACATACTAACCTCCTCTGTCTCATCAAATGAATGCATTCGTAAAATGTATGATGACTATACCCTGTTTTTATATTTTTGTCGACATCAAACAACTTTTCTTCCTTTTAAAGGCCTTCTCTGCATTTCATTCAATTAACTTTTGTCTTTTTATTATTTTCTTCCTTCTCACTTGTTTCTTAATTGTCTTAATCCGAAAAAAAATTTGAAGTACATAATTTTGGTAGATATTTTTAGGTTGTACGAGTTTAATATAATTTCCTAGGATTCTATTAGTTGTTGCTGTTGTTGTTATTGTTATCTCACTGGCAATCTCATTTCTAGTTGTTCAACCCAGCTGCTGCTGGTAGAGGTCTATGGAGCAATGAGCTCCATTATCACATCCTGAGTTTCTGAAGTTCTGGTTTTATTCATACAAATGAGCAAAAGGATCAGCTAAATGTCACTCAAAAAAAGACCTGTTTAAATGCATCACAGAAAATTATCAAGCCATCTTTCTGCAAGGTGAAGCCGTAAAAAATTTTGTCTCTGATCTTGATGTGTTTTCCCTAGTTCCACAGTCCCTTCTTTCCAAGGTCTCTCACAGATCTAAATAATAACCATGATTAATATAATCAAGTGACAAATAAAAGAATTGGCCAGAGTTTTTAATACTGTTACTTATGAATTATAAAAGGCTTAAGGCAAAAAGTAGTATAAGCATGCTAAGGTTCCTTCTAACAGCAGGAAGACTGGGTGAGTTCCTCAATAAAGCCCATAGCAGATAACTAGAAAATGCCAAAATATTGAGTTTAGTGTCTAGTTCCTACTTCAGGATTGCACTCTATGTGCAGGATGCATTGCTGCCCTCAAACAAAGAACAAAAAGGAAAACCCAATAGGTCCAGTAGGCATAGTGTGTAGGATAGATCCATTTCTTGTGTTGTGGCTGAAAGGTGACAATTCCACGTCACTCTGTATGTGCTGATTGAAAATAGAAAGTACCTTCTCAGGAAGGAATTCCGGACTGTGCTTTAGAAATGAGATGAAAGTGGTGAAGTGTGCAGGAAATTCAGCAGTACTCCAGCATTTGCTGTCAGTACTCCTGTTTTCAACACAAGGAAACTAAATCAATGGTTCCATGTTAAGGAACTTTTTCTAGCAGATGTAAACATAGAGTGGAATGAGCAATGGCTTAAAGCATGTCTTTCAGAAATCTATATTTTCATATACTTATTCTGCCAGAGCTACTCACCTGACTTCATTATCCTAATGAAGCTGTACTTAAGTAAGAGGAAGGAAAATAATATACTGGAGAGATTTGGGGAACCTAATTTATAATAAAAAGTCTCCCATACAAGAATTTTAACTGGCATAATCTCTTAATGAAATCTCCATTGAGACTCTTTCTTTGTCTCTCTGGGTTTGATTAATTTGATAAAAAACCTATTACTTGCGCAGTGCAAAAAAACATCTGGTCTATACAAAATTGAACACCACCTCTTACAGGAAAAGAATGGGTTTGTTTGAAAGACTAATTCCCAATGTTCATATGCAAAAACAATTTTAAAATAATTTAAGTCATCAGAAATACAACATAAATGGTCTTCATTTACTGCCAAATGAACACTCTTGAGATTAAATTAAACCTATTTGACCTGAAAGCCTTAATTTAGTAATACCTGGAAAGAAAATAAGAAGGAATACCTAAGAGTGCTGTAAACTCTTCATGCCAATTTATGTTATTGAGGACACAGAGGATTCATGAAAGGAATTTTCCAAAAGCAGGGGTGGAGTTGGGGGGAAAGGAGAAAGAAAGACAACAGTAGCACAATAAATCAACCCTCTGGCTAGATATAACTCTATTAATTGCAGGCACTCTTACATTAAACTGTTTCCAACCCCCTGCTGATGAAACCTCTCAAAATAATTTCACCCTTTGACAGCTCAAATTATGATCTTCCCACTCTATAAAAGTGTTTGACACATTTGCACCAAGTATTTAAATGACATGAAAAAAATGGTTCTGCTTTACATGCACCTGAACTGTTCTTGAAATTCAATTAGTTTTCTTTTTTCTTTCTTTTCTTTTGGCAAACATGCACTGAGTTTATCTATATCCCTATTTATATAAATCCTTATTTATCTGGAATACATGGTGGCAGCAGCAGCTAAAGCTATTAAAAATTTCAGCTATAAACCCCTTAAAATTTCAGTTGTAAGTTTCTTATCATTTTTCTCAAACCTTTTGTTTGAGGAGGAAAATTCTCAGACTTACCCTTTGTTTAAAGAAGATTTTTAAAATACTAGAAGTGAATCTGGTCCTGTTTGGTAACAGCATTTATTAAAAACACAAAAATGTAAAAAATGTACTTACCTGCATAGATGGACACATTGAATAGATAAACAAATGACAATAGATGTACATATTATCTATGAATTTCGCTCTGGATGTTACTCAATCATTTAGAATACAGCTTTTTTCATATTATCAAGGAATACTGAGACACCAAGGAACATTTAACCTGTTATTACCCAAAACTTTTGTGATAAAAAAAAAGATATTTGCTACAAAGACTTTTCTTGTAAATTCATTCTCAACTCTTAAACTTACTAGAAAATGAGCAAATTGTTCTATTCTTTTGTATAGGAATTTTAAAACTAGATGCTGCATGGCACATTTGTGATATAATTCAGAATGTATAATTAAAAACATCAAGGCTTAAACTAGAGCAGTTTCTCTGGTGACAATACAGTGATACCGCCACACTAAGGACTCCATGGTTTTAAAATTATCGGATGTTTCAAAGAGTAACAAATCTATGTCAGCAATTGCACGTAGGAGAGGCCACAATTAATAAGTCACACTACATTTTGTGTAGTATGCCTAATGAGACCATTAACAACATGGAAGTGTGTAACCAGTGAGGGAGAGCAGCCTCCTCAGCGCTGTCTTTCAAGTCCCCTGGGCATCAGTCACATGTGCCAGACATTGAAACTGATGAATCTTTTGCTCCTCTAACACCTGCACAAAGTAATAGCTTAAGATACCATGTGGAAAACAGGATTTCATCTGCCAAAGATGATCTAAGTTGAGATATTAATTACTCCTTTGGGAGCTGGGTATCGTAAATGCTAACATGAATACATAAACATGATTTTTTCAGATACAAAGCTAGTTGAATTCACTGAGCTTGTATAAACAATCATTAAGATATGAGCAAAAACTGTTCCACTTCACGACAGATTTTTAGGTCTTTAGCTATATTTTGTTGAAAGTGTATTATGTGAAATTAGCTCATTTTAAACTCATAAAACTGCATACTAATTGTTCAATCAG
Source organism: Dicaeum eximium (assembly GCA_013396995.1). Lineage (NCBI taxonomy): Eukaryota > Metazoa > Chordata > Aves > Passeriformes > Dicaeidae > Dicaeum > Dicaeum eximium. The sequence continues at coordinate 154,858 of VWZP01009783.1, read as the reverse complement.
AATTGATTTCCCATGTAAAAAAGTGCAAAGCACTGTGATTTCTCATCTGAAGACATTTACTTGCTTTCATCATCAGTTACATATTAATAATTTAAAATAATGAGGTCATATATGATTTCTACAATTTTTGCCTGAAACCAAGAGTGACAGTAAATTTGAATTCTTCAATTCAGTCTGTTAGAATTTTATTTTATAACCACATTGCTGACTGCCAGTTTGAATTTTTTCTTTGGATTACATTTTTATAGAATTATCCAAATTAAGCCTAAAAGAGATGTCAGCCAAAAATAAATGTCCTATGAATAAAAAGGTGATCCTTCTTTAAATCTACACACTTCAAAGTGTATTTTATGGTATACTAGTTTTCTTAGATAACTTTTCCATATGAGGAATAAAGGTATTTGATCTAAAAGATAATCTGAGAGTTGTAAATATTCAGACAAAATTATTTTATCAGCAAATTCACTTGAGAACATCAGCTGAAAGAAGATAGCTAGAAGGCAATACCCATATATTCATATTCTCTCCCAGCTAGTTACACTCCTAATAAATTGAAAAGTGTTCTTTGATTTGAAAATACCCTAACAGTGTGTCCATGCTATTTGAATGTATGTTTGGAGGATGCAAACACCCTGACTATTTTAAATGCAGTAACCCCATGGTGAGGATGTGTGTGCCTGTATTGAAAGGGTATGTTTAGTTTACAATGAGCTGATTTCAAGTTCTGTAAAGCTATGTCAGGGACATTTAGTATTCTAATGTGAGTAATCAAAGGCAACATACAAATTGAAAATGAACTGAAGAAAATACCATTCTCGGAAGAAAGTGCCATCTACTAGAAGAAATTAGAGTGAATTAAAGTGAACAAAGGTATAGGGATAATTTAAACTGATGGATAATCATCTTTATTCTTAACAAACAGAGACTGACAGGGATTTTGAGTCACAGAGTTTATCTGTGATGCAATGATCAGAGGAGATCAAAGATAATATTCCAAACTGAAAATAATTTATTCTTAGTTGTGTGGAGAGCTTCATAGGATAGTATATAACTTGGAAAATGAAAGATTATCAAATAGCAGAGCACAATTTAGAAGATGCATATAGGGCCTGATTCAACTCTCCATTCTGAGTACTCTGTTCCAGATTTCCTGTGCTTGTTTTGAGCTGTGACCATTCTGAGCAGCAGATATCCCTGCATTATATACTTGCTGTGGTAATGAGAATAAAGTGTTAGCTAGAAAGACTTGTCAAAATGTTCCTAAAGAGTGGGCTGTTAAAAACATATTAAAGCAGATCAGCTGAATGCTTTCATGCTACAATGTGCCTATTCTAAAGCATATTGTAACTGTGATGATCTACATTTTCACAGAAATATTTCCACATTGCTCTCTTCACTTCTGAAGTATAATGCATTTCAAAAGTAAAAACAGGTGGAACAATTTTAAACAGGGTTTTGAAAAAAATATAGTGAACATATTAATATGAAACTCTAAGTTTTCAAAAGTGAAAATGATGAAAGCTATATTCCAAAGTTTAAGTTACTGTTGAGTTTAGTGATCAGTGGCAAATATGAAAAGGGACTACCACACTTTCATTGTTAGGGAAATGTCATAACTGAAATTAACAATCACATGAAATTTACAAAACAGAATACTATATGCTGTACTTTTTTTTTCTCTTCCAGCAGAGAAGGAGAGAATGAAGAGACAATGTTCAGCCACTAGTACAATGAACTGTAGTGAGATTTCTCATGTATTTGAAGTTATGGTCTCCAAGAATACTTAAAGGGACTGTCGGGATGGGGGCCAGTACAGAACAGTGTCATGAAAGTCATTTGTTCACACTTTGAAGAATGGAATGAATGAAAGGGAATTTGTACAGAAAAAGATAACATCCCACAGGGGTTCACTGAGTGCCTGGACTACAGCATATGCTCTGTGACATAGCAGATACCTACAGACACACCATCGTGCATGCCATGTGCATTCTTACAGACACATAGGCAACCTTAGGACAAAAAAATTTAAAAAACTGAAACATTAGTAGTATTAAGGCACAGGAGTCTGTACACCTAAATTTGTTGTTTCTGATATCACTATGTAGGCAATCTCAGCCTAATAGACTATTGCTGATATGGTTACTTCGCTGTAAATGGTCGTGCTCCATTACATGTAGCTTACCTCAGTGAATTAATAGACACTGTTATCCTTACTTTAGCCTTGACTGCCCTACTCATCTCTAATCAATACCAAGACATGTCAGGAACTGCAAGTAAAGCAGGCTAATAGGTAAAGTTTTTTGTAATGCCTTCTTACAGTTATCAAACCGTAACAGCAAAAGATCTTCTTCTAAAATATAGTCTTATATCTAACAGATAATTTCTGAGACAGAAGAAGTCTGCTTAGTGGCACAGTGTGTTAAGTGACACACAAAAATGTCTGAAAACAGAAGTTTTCTCATCCAATTTTGTTCTTGTTAGGAAAGTGTATTACAAATAGCAGAACAAGTTGAGAGAAGACAGGATAAATATAAGGCATCGTAAGGGATAAAACCTTGTTTAAACAAGAGAAGCATATGCAAAATTTGGATTGAATTCAAAATAACTTAAGAATCAAAATAACTTAAGAATTGTCTGTTATCCAAAACACACATAACATTTCCCATTTACTTAAGATCTTCAGCTGATTTGGCTTTTTGATGTGGACTGTTAGTATTTATGTTTGTTTTGAGTTGTTTTTTATTTGTAAGATATGGGTAAAACTTTAAAACATAATACTAAGGCTTTAAAATCATCATAAACATTATGCTGAATGACAAATCTAATTTAAAAAAAAACATATGATACGTGATATTTACATGAAATGATTATATAAGACTTCACAAAGATTTTGAAGTTGGTTTACGTCCTACAGTAACACAGTCATATATTTTATAAAATTAGACATAAAAAAAACTAGTCAAAAATAAGTTAAACTTTAAGAAACTATGTGAAAAAGTACAATCCAAATAGACATTCTCCAATAAACGCTTTTAATTTTCAATCTGGTTTTTACCTATTATTTCTGAGTGACAAAATCATAAATGTTTAAATTAATTATACTGTTGGATAGGACACTCAGAAAGAAAAAAAAGTTAGTTCATGTTCAAAGTTTAAAAGTATATGATGTTACATTTTTAGTAGGGATGCAATTGGCACTTAGGTACCTTCCTGAATAGTGGAGTTTGCAGACCCAAGATCTTAACAAATAAATTTTAAAAATGGCCTGAGCAATTTCCAGCTCCTATTTCAGCTAGATTTTGACTACACATACATATGTACTCTATCAGTTAGATACTTTTGCAGGAAAAAAAATGCTTACTTCATGACTTTAAACCAAATCAGGAGTAAAGCAGTTTATTGACCTTTTATTGACATATAATTAATTGGCAGTCTATGAACCATATATTCTTCTTCAATATCTGCAATACAAAAGGTAAGCCACAATAATTGGTGTCTATAAACTCTTAGTAAACACAAACAGTCCTCTAAACAGCGTTCTATACCTTATTGCCTAGAAGTTCTAAGCAGACACCAAGTTATATGAGTACAGACGTGGTCTCACAGGATGTCCACACCTTTTAAAAGAACAGACTTCATGAAATTAAACAGAAAGAAGTTCAGTTTCCAGAAGCAGATATTAGCTGAGTAGGACATTTGGTTCTTGGGATATTTCACAAATATGTTCTACACTTTGAAGTTAGGTGTCGCAATAGAGCACAACAAGAATGACAAACACTGTTCTTCTCCAGGGCAGGAAAGAACAAGTTTATTTTTACACTTAGTGTTTATATATGATTTTGGGAACGACCGTGGATTGGAGGATGAGGTTACCACCTCTCCAACCACACTGGTCAAGGAAAAGGTCCATCAAACCTTCTCTGCTCAGGAAAAAGGAGTGAAAAACAAAAAGACCAGCCAACATACGCTGTGCTTACATGCACCAGCATGAGAAACTCCATCACAGAAATGAAAACAATCAGAAGGCTGCAAATCAGGGCAACAGTTAGGTGTCAGCTAAGTAAGATTTTTCAAGGGCATAAATGAGTTCCTATGATTCTTTCTCCCTTAATTGTGACACAGACCTTGCTCCAAGTAGGGGATGTATCAGTATCCTTTAAACATGTGAACAATGGTAACATATATGTCAATAGTTAATATGCTTTCTTCTTTCCCCAAAAATAATCTTCTGCTCAGAGTTCAAATTCAGCCACAGATAAATGTCAGCACTGGAATAGTCTGGAGAGTGATTTGTTTACCGAACCCAAGCATAAGAAGCATTTTCTATGTCCTTTTTTAGCTGAAATGTCCGCCTGGGGCTGGCAGGAATGATCTGTCTATTGGAGGCTGTGGTGGGCTGACCCCACTCACATGCCAGGTGCCCACCAAAGCCGCTCCATCAGTGCCCTCAGCTGGGAAAGCAGAGAGAAAATAGAACAAAGGGCATGTGGGTTGAGTCAGGCACAGGGAGAAATCACTCACCAATCGCTGTCATGGGCAAAAGATACTCGCCTTGGGGAAATCAAATTTCTTACCAGTTAAATCAGTATAGGGTAAAGAGAAACAAAACCAAATCTTAAAACACCTTCCCCCCCACACCTTTTCTGCCAGCTCCCTCAGTTCTGTTGGGTGGAGTTGTGAGTGTCATGGTGGAGTGATCACAATTTCCCCATTGCTTATGTTGGCTTCTTCATTTGTTCCTCTGAGGGGACTTTCAAAAGAGATAAAGCATCAGTTCATTATTAGAGTCCCAATGTTTCAAATAAAAGAAGAATCAGAGCAATTTACGTTTGCCTACCTAATCAAAAAATGATCTGTTATTACCATTACTTTAGTCCCTAAACTTCCCAAACTTTATATTTTACTAAAAATCATGCATAAATTTTCTTAATGTTTAAAGTGTCTTCCTGTATGAATAATGACACCCCAAACCATCACATGAAGTTACTAGGAGAGATGTAAGTAAATTATTTTACTTTTGTGACAGTATAATTGGACTGCTATTTACTGAATGATCATGAAAAAGGAAAATTTTCCCTCTAAACAGGGGTTTCTTTGGTTTTATTGTTTCATAACAAAATTTTACAAGAGTTACAAATTTTATCTGTATGAGCCTTAGCCACATCATCGCAAAGAGATACCAAAATGTAACTATTTCTTTATTGACCCTATGACAAGCAAAATTTGGCTGAAGTGTAGATACGTTGTGAAGAAATTATAGGATTCATGTATAAATTCTAAGAGGGTTTTTAAAGCAACACCCTACCCCTCCCCACCTAATTTTGTTTCACTTTCAGAGCTTGTATATATACCACTACAAGTGTTCCCATTTTTCATATTATATTATGACTAAACCTGCTGTTTGCTATTGATTTTATTCACAGCTCCTGCATGCAACCCTACTTCAAAAAGAATAGACATTTTTAATGGGATTCAAAGAAAATCACAGATCTAAAGTTTGAATCTATTTCAAGATACTTTTTCTCATCTTTTAATATTTAAAGGTCAAGTAAGAAATATAATTCGGTACAGCTTATATACTTTCCATTTCTGCAAAGTCTCAGAAAAAGAAAAAGTAATTAAATTAAAGTGAGAAGAGTCAATAGAAAATATCAAAGAGCCTGAGGAGACCTAAGTTAAAAGAATAAGAAGCAGGACAAAAGAAAAGAAATGGTCTTAATAAAGAATTCCTAAGCATGAGGAATTTGAAGGAATATTCAATCCTTTTTAGCCTTGCAAAGTACTACAACTAAACAATTGAAAACAAATCCAGAATTACATACATAAAACCATATGTTTATTTTAGTTCCTTTTCTTTGAGAGTTTACTAATATGAAAGGTTAAATATGCATTTAAACATATTTTTAAATATACGCTACTGTCACAGCCATTTTATAAGTTTCTTATATGGAAACTTGCTGGACATTTTTCCTTCCATGGGAAAGCTGACTTCTCTGCAGATTTCTGTAAAAACAAACCTGTGTCTGTGTATGGATTCAAGGACAACAGAGGCATTCCTTTGCCTGTCTCCTGATATAGGAGATGTAGTTTTCTCTTTCTAACCTATGATGTAGAGGTTGTAATCTTTCTGACTTTGTAAGCATTGGGGAGTCTTGCTCTAACCATGATGGAGAAAGCATGTAACTCTGAACGTGGGCACATTAGCCCAAAAGCCTCCTGAATAATGGAGTCATTCTAATAAATTATATAAGCCTTCTGATACTGGAGTCAAGGAGCCTCATTCAGCGCCCAGCGCGAGAACCTATTGCAGTAAACGGCTTTCCAGGCACTGATCCTTTAAAACAACACGTTACTACTTATTTCTGTGAGCTGTTAAGGAAAGCAAATACTCTTTGAATTTTTTTTAATCCTTCATCATAGAAATTACAGCCATAAAGTCAGAGTCAAGTCTGAGCTTCACAAGAAGTGGAGGTTGATTAGTTGTAGGTTTTTTTCCTTAAATATGATGAGCAATATGTGCTAGGTAACAGGAATGAACTCGTATCCTGTGGTAATTTTTCCTTATATCATTTTATAAATTGCCTGAAGCAAATGTTCCCACCATTTCCACAACTTTGGTGATGAGACTATTTAGATACTGCATTATATAAGGAGGGTAATGGTGATAGTGCACAGACTGTTCTCATGATCCCAACAAACATTTATTTGCTGTTAACTTATCGAGGACATTTCTGCTGGTCTCCAGTCTGGATGTACAGCACTCCTGACATGGGCTCATCAGTGCTGAGCAGACAGGCAGGCCCCCAGGCTGCTGCCAGCCCTGCCCAACACAGCCCATCGTGCTGCTGCTTTCCATTCCCTGAGGTCGCTTTTCTGGCTCCTGGTCAGCTTGTCCACCAGCATCTCAGAGTCCTTCTCTGCAAAGCTGTTTCGTTAGGTTGGTTGGCCTCCAGTGTGCACTGGTGGCATTAAGCAGGAGTTACCAGGAGCCTCAGTTTCTCTCACTTCTCAATAATAAACTAGAAGTGCCTATAGCAACTATTGGATCATGAAAGTGTATGTTATCCCTGCATACCATTTCTACCTGCACAAATTAAAAAGATATATTACAAACACTGGCTTACTTGGGGAATTTCTTTTCCTTTCACTTTGAAAAAATTGTAACTGGAAATTACTGACAGGGATGTACTTTCCTGTCATTCCTAAACACGTGTGCAAAGAATGAAAGCAAAGATGGTGGAAGGACTGGCAGGAGTGAGTTATGAAGAGTAGCTGAAGATATGAGGCTTGTTCAGCTTAGACAAGAGGAGACTTAGGGGTGAACTCATGGCTGTCTACAATTTCCCCATGGGGTAGGCCAAGAGGGAGGTGATGATCACTTCTCTGATGCCCAGTGATAGGATGTGAGGGAAGAGCTTAAAGATGTTTCAGAGGACATTTAATTTAGAATTTAGAAAGAAGTTCTTCACTGAGAGGGTGGTCAAGCACTGGAAATCTCCCCAGGGAAGTGGTCAAGGCCACAAGCTTGTCAGAATTCAAGAAACATTTGGACAATGTTCTTAGATGCATGGTTTAACTTTTGGGTTGATTAAACTCACAGAAAGAGTATGTAGTTTTGTGGAAGAGGGTTGAAAAATTACCAAAGAAGGACACAGCCAATAAGACTTTAGGAGTATATACTTGACCTAATACTACGAGGGAAAAGTCTTCTGAATCCAAGACAATATGTAATTATTGCTGGCTTAAGTAATTTTCCTGTGTTTTTCTGAACTTATATGCCAACGTTGGTGTTTGCATACTTTAATTACACTGCCCTACAATGACGAAAGTTTTTAAATAGGTCAAATTAGCCATTATTTTAACTTGAACTTCAAACGTATTCTTTAATTTCTACTTTGACCTCAGTTTGATTACTTATTTCTTAATCAGTATTCTGTAGAGTAATAGATTGTCAATTGCCTTAAGAATGTACCTTATTAAGGCAAAGTTTACTTGTTTTTAATTTGTAATTATATCTGTAAGTACTACTTACTTTGTCCGATTGCAATATGGGTAATTAATTCTGATAAAGCAGATAATTTGAAAGTACTTAGACTGCTAAGTGACTTAACATATAATTCATATAACAAATTGCTTTAAATTTCTTATGAACTGCTTCAGACAGCCATGACCAGTAGTAAGCAATATGTATTTTTTCTATCATATTGTCAAGCTACTGAAACTTCACTATATTTGACGTATTAATTCAAAATATACTGCTTGTGCAAGTCATCCACACAGCTCATTTACTAAATGAGTTGCAACTACTTATGATAAAGGTCATCCTCTTGAAACCATGAAGATTTCTTTTTAAAAACCATTAATATACTTGTATTTTAGAAAAATATGACTATCAGCATCAGTGAAGGAAGGTCATCCTATCACTGATTCCTATATCCTAATGGCCCAGAGATAAGGAAAACATTTCGTGCTACAGAAAAGTTGCTGATTATTTTTTGTTTTTATTCTTTTCACACTTTTGCACAAGAAAACAGTTCAAATTATTTACAAGGCACTTGCAAATTTAAGGTTCCAACTGTCCTAACATGTGGCTACTCCCTTTTAAATTATTTTTCTCTCTTTGTATGTAGATTTTATTTCCTTATGGACAAATTATGAAGTTACATTTCTAAATCCACAATAAGATACTAAAACTGTGTTTGCATTTGAAAGATAAATATGCTCCAGTTTGTAGCATTTACTTTACTGCAGTGTTCCAAACACTACACTAGCTTGCACAGTGTGTGACTAATAAGGAAATTTATTTTGAGACAGCAGTTTCCTCAGTGTGTATCTTTTCATAGACTGATGAACTCGCATTACACACAGTAGCAAACTGCAGCTGAAATCCCAAATGAAATCCAAAACCAGACAAAAGAAAAATTTCTTGCATGTATTTCTAAGTTACAAAAAGAGGATGAAAATCTACTGTTCGTGACACAAATATAAAGTGATTACTACCCATAGTTTTATAATGTAAATGATCCTAATTTTTAGGAAAATATTATTTTATAGGAGATTCTAAAATATTTCTATTTTATGAAGTTATGAAGTTATGATTTTCTCCCCTCCCAAGTAAACATTACTGAACTTTGTTCAGGAACACCTAAGGGAAGTCTTTGACTTTTACTGAGAACTGTAAGGATATAACATGGATTCTTTGTTCCCAAGTACAAAAAGCAAATTCTTGAATGGCACCACTTCTTAACAACAAATAAAGCAGAGAGAGAGATCTTTTAACAACTTTTGGACTGGGACTACTCCTTTATATGAAAATTCTCCAAGTACTGGTCTACAGAATAATATTCTTGTAATTTGTCAATAATCAAAACCCCCTTAATTCTTTCTGTGAAGAGCAAAAGGAAGTCAGTCAAAGCATTTCTTGAATGCCAGAATCATCTCTAATATACAGAAACTTCAGCATAGATGATTTACAGTAAAGGCTATATTAAAAAATCATATGTATGATATTTTCATATGACTTTATGTACAATATTTATATTGCTTTTAATATTTAAAAAAGATAGAAGGAAATTGGAAGCACTAAAATCAATGCTTTTTTAAGAAGAGAATTTTGGTTATTTTCTGAACATATATATAGTTTCTTTAAAGGTACAGATGTCTTTTACTTAAATGCCTGAAGATCTCAGTGGACTTTTTCATTTCCTTCAAAGGAGATTTAATTTAGAGAATGAAGAAGGAGGCGTAGACTAATTTCCAGAAGACTTGCTACTGATCACTCCTGAAATTAGTACATTATCAACACCCTATTTCTGCATTTTTGAGAATTTCATGGTTGGCATTTTCTTTGCTCTGAAAAATCTATTAAATGTGAACTATTGTTGAACATGTGACCTATTATGTACAGCACTAAGGGAATTATAATGATAAACAATGCTTGGAAATTAATATGTTTCTTCACTTATCAGTGTCTGCATTCCAAAGTCTATATTCCACATTTCATTTTTTCAGTATAATTAATGTAGTAAAGAAATGTCCCTGTTCAGTACCAGCTATACAGATGGCCTCAGTGTACAAGAGATCTTAAATAATTTTTCTGCTGAAAAAAAATACCCAAAAGCTCCTATTAAGGGGAAAGAACCAAGTTAAGCATTAGCAAAGCTCTTATTGTTCAAATAATATTTTAAGTAGGCATGAAAAAGGAATGAATATAAAATTATAACAAGTATAAAGAAGAATAGGCTTTACTTAGACTTTCTTATATATGCAGTATAAGAATTATTCTCCATTATGCAGTAGTTATAATTATAATTATGCAGTAGACTTAGCTTACCTGAGTATACAATAAGTTTAGATTCAATGAGCTGGAACACCCTGATTCAAATAATGAAGTTTCCCTAATATAGCACAATACTGATGTTTTTTCAGTTCTGACAGAGTGGTGGAAGACTGCTAACTGTACTGGTATTTGTTAATTTTCCCATAATCCATAATTTAAGAGTGTAAAGCTGCATTGAAGAGCAGATTCTATTGCATTATAGTTTGATGAGAACTACATAGTTCTCCAACCATAGTTGGATGAGAACTACATAGTTCTCCAACCACAGTTGGATGAGAACTACAGGATTCCCTAAAAGGCAGATGAAAAAGGTGAGTGACCATGTCACTCCAAGAAAAAGAAAAAAGATAAAGTGAGATACCATAGAATATCCTGAACTGGAATGGATGCACAAGAAGGATCAAAGTCCAGCTCCTGGAATGATATATCCACAGGCAGGCAAAGACCAGCAGAGAACTTATGATATAAGTGCATATCATGTTGTGAACCCATTTTTTTTCTGAAATAAATGTTTACATTTGTTTTGACTTTGAGTGTTAATAAAGCAGTTCACACAGAAATATCTCCAAACTATTACAGACCACTGTTGACTTAAGTGTGCCACTGTGCCAGCAGAAGTTTCTGCTAACACACATCTCAATGTCAAGACTGGGACTGTAATTTAGAGACTTGCACTTCTGGTAAGGCCTCAAGAGGACACAAACTGAAATAATGAAGACACAAACCAAAATAATGAACACTAGAAGAAAGTAATGACTGTATTCTCTCTCAGCAGATACCGGTTTATAATCAAGTTCACCTTAGACTGAGAAAGAAATCATCATTCAGCCCGTCTCAGACTCTTCAAATAATAGTGCTGCCAAACTATTTCTGCATCAATTAACTTCTTTCATTAAATTAAAACACCAAAGGGGACAACTTAGGTGATATAAAATTTAAGAACTAGAGTGGCCTTTTTCCAGTGATTTATCTGGTACAATTAGAGTAAACTGTTTGTGCTACAGCAACCTCAAGCAAACAGACATTACAAAAATTACAGCTCTGACGTTTCTTCCACTACACTAGCAGGCTTGCTGTTCCAAGAAAAATGCAAGTAAAAGAAACCTAAGGTATTTATTAAGGGAATCAGAGGAAAAAGGGAATGTGCAATTATGTGATGCAGTAGAAAACAGGAAGAGTAAGAGGAAAATATTACTTAACTGGGAATATAAAATGAAAATATGTCTCAGAAACATAGAAAATGCTAGAAGTAGATGGAACAGAAACTGAGAAGCAGCTGAGGGAACACTGAGGGTGTCAAGGCCATCAGACATTATCATCGAAACTTTTAATCGATTTTGCCCCACAGTAAAATGTAGCTAACTTTTAGTAGGGCTGTTTTGCTAACTGCATATTCACATTCTGAGCCTCCATGATAGTCAGGGTCAAGATTATATTATCTAATACTGTAAGGTCATTTACTCTTGAGAAATGGTACAAGCTCAAGCTGAAGAAAATGAGTAGAATGTCACATCGGTCATTCACCTACACCATCAAAATTAGGTATCTGCATCAATGCCAAATGCATCATATATTTCAATTACCTTTATTGCTCTCCTGTCACATGTCAAGGATACAAATATCCTTACTTCTGGGTTGTGTATTTCTATTTCTTATGTCCCCATACCTGAAAACTGCAAGGTCAGAACTACAGTGACAGGTAAAATTGTTTATGTGCAATATTAATTAAACTTTTCAGCTGAAGAGCCATTAGTTCTGTATGACATCATAGCCCATTCACCATTATTCATTTGTGTTTTACACTTCTGTCAAGATAAAGCAACCTTAAATCAAGACCTAACAGCTATGAGATGAAGTGAATCTATGCTACAGTTTCTTCGATCGCTTAAAATCATGCAGTGGTTTCTAACTCTGCACAAGCTTTGTAGGAGAGAATGCTGTTACAAGATTTTTGTTTCTCTTCCTTTCAAGGGTGAAAGCAAAAGTCTTGAAAACAAATGGGCAAATGGGCAGAATTTATACAGCTTCTAAATTATCTGTGTCATGATAGCCTTGAGTGTCTTCATATATATATGCATATATATATATATATATGTATATGTATATACCAGTCATTCCAAATTTATAATTTACTGTGAAGAATCTATTGGATGTGAATTCTGAATGTCCTGACCAAAAACCTATTCTGTAAGATGCATGGTTCTTCATTTACTTCTTCTTCATTTTACCTCTGATAAAGACATCACAAAGGCCTCTCTTCAGCAGAGGTAGAAGTATTACGTATCCCCTAAACTGGTTACTGTAATGAGGAGTTGTTTCCAAAACTTCTCATTGTTGTAGAAAGTATTGAACAAGTAATAGTTTTAAGAAACACAAATAGATTTTAGCTGTGTGATGGAACTGTGGAAGTGGTTAAACCTTATACTTCAGCTTTTTATTTGTTTCATTGTCTTCTAAGCTGTTCTTTGTGGGTGCAATTTAATATGACAAGTAAATAGTTGTGCACAAATATGAAAAAATCTTAAGTAGATGCTTTAATTATTAAAAAAAACGTCTACCTATTAGGAACAAAAATCTTTTGCAAGTCTTGGTTATCTTTCTGTCTAACACTGAGCTTATAATCACACCCGGCATTAATGGCTGAGGCACACAACACGTAAAAAACCCCGATCTCTGCTATGATCATCTGATATTTCATATCCTGCTCTTCAGGAATACACTTTAATGTGTGAAGCCCTTCCTCTAACAGAAAATCTTTATTTGCTCCAACAGCAGTTATTCTTTATCTTTCCATCTTCACAGAAATGGAAAGCTATTTACTTCTTTGCAGGGTACCAAACAATACTGCTATTCACACAAGAAAAGATATCATTTTCTTTATTTGCTTTTAGCAACTGAAATGTTTGTTCTCTTGCTCAATGATGCTGATTACTTTGCTCTATGACGATTTAAACAATTTGACCCAGAAATTATATAGCTTTGAATTGTCTTTAACTGAGCATAATTATCAAAAGTCAGCTATTACATTTGGACAAGTTTTGATATTCTTATCTTGACAGATATATTTGTAGTTATATTCATATAAAACATCATATATAAGTATGGAATCATATATTTGGATAAGTTTTTATGCATTTCATCTAGGGAAGAACAGAAGTAAGAAATTATTCTTCAACATTTAAATTTTGTTCTCATTTCAATTAATACTTGATTTAGTTTTGTAAAATAAATAATAATGAGTGCCTTCCCCATTTGTTCAGTACCTTTGCATTACTTAAAACCCAAAATATAGATTAAAATAGATAACAGTAGCTCCTAGACAGGTCAACTTGTTTAGCCAGAAGACTGACAAATTCTGTACTAGCTTCAATTTTTCCATTTATTTTTTTATTATACAGAACTTTAGTATTGAGAGAATAGCAGATAAAAGTGGAATTCTAGTATTTCAGGACTACACCTCTTATGGGAGACAGCTCAAAATATCTATTTGGTAACATAATTTTTGTGAGTATGACCTTTATATGAGTTCCTATACATAAATGCATATTATCAGTTCTGTATTTAAGTAGCAAGGTCTCCAGACTGTTTCTAAAAACTGATCACTTACACTAAACCTTTTAAAATAAAATTCATTTTGCCACATATAATTAAATATTCTTTTTTCTTCTGGCAATATTGCTTTCAGAAGCAACTAAGTCATTCATGTTTTCACCATTTCTAATTTTCAAGCCCAAAAAAGTCTCACTGTGAGAGAGGAATTCTCAGATGTTATGCCCTATTTGGTAACACGCAGAAAATCAGATGCAGCGAGGAAATGGACAGGATTGTTTCCAAATATTTGATACAAATCCAAAACCCCTCAAGCCTGAATTTGTTTGGCAGAACAAACAATAGGAGAATAACATTGCCAAGATCCTGCTGTCTATTCCCCATTTGCTTAATTATTTTCAGTCATTGATTGCTGTTGGAATTTTTTAAATTTTGATTTTTCTAGAGCAAATTCACCAAAACAACTGCTTAAGATGTCATTTTGTGTTACAGAAAGCTGTGGATTTCTGATATTTAAGTAGCATTAGGCAAAACCCATCAGTAATTTCCAATTTACAAGTGTTATTTTCTTATTTCATATGTAAAAGTAATGGAAAAGGACAAAAGAAAACCCCAAACCAAATCAATGATACCTTTTTGCTCCTGGAGTTTTCCAGTGGGGTAATGGAGGCTTAGCTACTCAAAAATTGGTGAATTATTTTCAGCTAGATTGCAAACTTTGGATCTTTTCAAGATCCATTGTGAGATGGACTAATAGAATTTTTTTTATTATTAAGTGACCAAAAATTGATACTTAGGACAAACAATCCATACTAGACTATAAAGACACATACTTCTGTAGTTACTGTGAGTCTTCAATTTTATTTGTTTTCCTCTTATGGTAGTCTTGATGATATCTATAATGAGCAAAGCAGAAGAAAAAGCACAAAGGCTGGGTTGCAGTGACATCTGCTAGGTAGATAACAGAGATAACTCTGACCACGAATGGCCAATAAAATTTATGTGAAAACATGAAGCTATCTGAGGTGCTCAGAATACCCACTGCTCAGGAAAATTTTGAATGAAGCCAGAGGGCAAGTACTACTTGTACACCTGGCAAGTCTTGCATTACTGAGAACTTGTGCTCCTGCTGCCAACTGTCCCAAATGAGAATAAAGAGTCAGACACGGAACTGTTTGTTGTCATGTTAGACAGGGAGAGGATCAGATTGTCCTTCAGGTGCTGGTGCAGCCAGGAATGGGAGGTGTATGATGAAGGAGGGATTATGTCCAACATCCAACAAATGGTGCCATCCCACCTCACTTCACAAGCCACACGGAAGACTGTGTCTGACAATGTTCTCCATGCCTTGTGAAGAAACTTGTGCTAAGTCTTCAGGGCCTGATCTGTCAAGAGTGCTGGCAACTGCAAAAACCCCAAGCAAATTCTAACGGCAAAGGCTGGTTTAGAAACTCTAGTAGGTTGGGACCTTATTCACAGTCTGCTTTGGGGTCATGATCACTATGAAGAGTAGTAGATTAAAAAAAAAAAAAATAGAGGTTTTGGATACTTCTTCTGAGGGAATGTATTTCTGCTTAAAGTAGCAGAACCTATGCACTCAAAAAAGTTTCAAAACTGTATTATAACATTTTTGAAATTATAAGATTTAGTTGTTCCAAACAGTCTTCAAAAGAAAATTTGTCTCCTAGTGAGATGTATAAATCTCTTAATGTTTTAATTCTTTTTCCTTAGCAGTAAAAAGAACAAAAAAAGGCCACCAGGTATTTTATGTAAAAAATTACAGGATATTTTTTCTTAAATCCAAGTACAATTCTTATACTTTCTGGAAATCAAAGATTTCCTGCTGCTTACAAAATGAGACAGTGGCGATCAACAAATTTCAGTATTTCCAGTCATATCTCCTAGACTTGTCCTTATGCTGTACACAACATCCTAATTTTACCAACAGGAATGTGTGTTGGCAAGGTGATCTGTAGTAAATAGTTCTGCATATGCATTTAACATCGTAGCCTTTGAAACTCAAATTCCTTTGTCTAGTGGATAGCAAATAGGAAATTGTAAATCGTGTAATAAAGACACAATATTCTATTTAAAATAATTTATCTTGCAGGTTAAGTTTAGTAGGTGACACTATTGAATGTGTTTTTAAAGCTTTAAATATTAAAGCTCTAAATATTAAAAAATTTAAAAATTATATGATGTTAACATAAAAATATTTTATCTAATCTAAGTTTCTTTTAAGTTTATGAATTCTTTTTCAGGTTTTATTTTTAGGCACTGTTTTTTTTTAAGGACTAGTAGCTGTAGCAGCTGTGCATATGCATATGTAGAAAAATGGCAGCAGTTTTTGAAGCTATTTAATCTTCTGAGCAGAAATAATTACAGATGGATACTGAAAATTGTTATATAGAAGTTAAATTCTGTTAAGTCTTTGTATAGGAGATGATGTGTACCAATAGGAAGCAGATTAAAAAGCAGAAAAAAAATCTGATTTATCTAAATTATTATCTCTTTACACTGATTTTTCACAATTTAGTTTCTAGATTGCACAAACATACATTCAAAGTATTTCATGATATATAGAACAAACATTTTGCTGAGACAGAATTTGAATAATTCAAAACAGTGCTCTTGTGGCTGTTAGAAATGTATTAATTTATACAAAAACACTCTAAATAAAGAATTTACATGAAAGCCATTTGTATTATGAATAAAGACACAGAACATTTTCCCCTTTCATCTGTAAACAGCCCATAAGAGGCCAGTTTCACTTTAATGTAGGATTGTCCCCCTGTAAATGGTGTACTGTTGGAAAGGCACAGAGGTGTTTTAGAGAAATAAAACCACAGTAACAGAACAAGGGATGCAATCTTGGGTTTTGTAGCAATTCCCTGCAGAGGACCAGACCCATGATCCCTCCTTCTGCCTTAGCCGTACGTTTATCCGTAAGGATATAAGCCCTATGTCCTCTGCAATCTTAAAGCATCTCCACTTAACACTGGCTGTTGGTCCTCCTTTCTGCATGATTTGAAATCTAGTACGCCTCAGTGGCAGCATTTTTACCTTGTTTCAGTTTTCTTTGGGCAGAAGTGGAGCAGGAAAAGTGCATGCTTCTAAGCTAAAGCAATCAAATAAAGATTAAACACGAATTTCAGTGTCAATGTCAATCTATTGCAAAGCCCAGAGAATAATTTGCATCTATAGCATGACTGTATTCTAGTCCTTCACAGTCTTTTAAAGTGATTTGGACTTTAAATAAAAATTGTTTGTTGGAAAGATTTCCCAGTTCATCAAAACTACAATAAAAAGCAAACCCTAATAAGCAGCCCCTCAGAAAAGCATCAGTATCCATACACAGACATAAAAGTGATAATTCAAGATGCAGAGTAAAATATCAACTTAGATCATCATGGGCTTACCTACAACTTTTCAGTTTATTAAACTTATTTAAAACAAATTAGAATTTTAGATTCCATATGAAGTGGAGAGGCTTGACAAATCACAGAAGAAATAAGATCTAGCCAACTATGATTTAAGACAGACAATCAAACAAGGGAAGAATGAACTATGGGTTATGTTTTTTTTTTAAAGTAGCTGACTATATCTTGCTTCTGTAATTTTTGACTCAACACTTACTGAATTCTTCAAGTTCCTTTTGAACAACCGTAATGCATTTCCTTATATCTCCCTGGGAATTCCCTGCTTTATTGATACCTATTTATCTGGACACTCCTGACATTGCCCTTATCAGTTACAGGTCAAAACACTAATAAATAGTTTAAAAGCAATTTTTTAGGTCGCTTTTAAGTTGTCATTGACTATTTCAGTACCAGCTCATTCCATGATGATATATGAAAAAAATATTTAGATGGTGCATGCCTTATATCTTTCTCTTCTCCTAAAAGCTTCATTTATAAATACCAAAATTTCGCTTAAAAATTTGCAACCATTTGTCTTCATTAAAACCAGACATGAATGCTACGGCATGGTTCAATAAGCTCCTATTCATTCAAAATGAAGTCTGAGTGGTCTTTGAAGCAAGATATAAACCTCACAGCCCGCTGCTTTTCTAAATTTTACCTTAGTAGGTAATATAAATACATAGAAAATTCTAAAAAAGTAATGTCTTACACTATTAGAAAAGACTCATTACAGAAATTGCAAGGCATCAGAAAAGAAACTTTGAGATGCAACCACTATGGTTTAAACATTTTTTTTTTTAGCCACAGTTGTGCAAAGATATGTGTTTTTCTTTTTCCCCCTTAGGTTTTGCAATGTTCTCTGTCATCATTTACAATTTGACGGACTTGCCTGAAAGACTTCACTTATTTTTTCACAGTACCTACTGAAGTTTCATGAAAAATTAAATAGTAATGTAATGGCTACATTATTTTAGCTTTTTACATGTATTTCTTTAAGATTGCAGTGCTTTTATATTGCATTTTTCTTTGCCAGAGGCAATCTAAAATAACTATCCCTTTCTTATCACTTATAATTTAGAGACAAATGTAATAGTTTCCTCTAAAGACTTCCTTAAATTATGAATCAGAAGGCTCTTTTATTGTAGTAGATTTTTAGATGAATAAGTCAGATGGCAGATGTGTTTAAGGTACAGAGCTTAGTCTTTACAGAAAGAGCTACCTAAAAGGATACAGGATTTAACTGGGGGAGGAGGGCTGAAAAATGCATTGTTTTCAAACTGTGCTCCTCTTGAGCCAGTAATTATTCTACCATTACTCCAGCAAAGAGTATGAGCAATACTGACTGGTCTGAAAATCACGTGTGAGTTTTATTTTCAAAAGTTTTGCCAATTGCAGAAAGTAAAGGAGTTAGTATAATATGCATATCTGGATACAGTAACTCTAAAGTCTTAGATCACAGACAAGACCAACACCATCAAGTTACAAAATCAGTTATCTCTTTAGTGATTTTAAGATAAAATCCACTAAAATTGAGACAACCAGCATAACTGAATTTTAGTGAAGTTGCTGAATTTCATGTGGGTACAGCTCCATACATAGAGTCAGGGGGCTTTTGGTGGTGTTTTGTGGTTTTGTTTGTTTGTTTTGGGATTTTTTTGTTGTTTGGTTTTGGTTGATTGCTTTTTGTTTTCTGTTTGTTTGTTTGGGTTTTTCCAACAGAAAGAAAGCTTATGACTTTGAACAGAATTTACAAGTCGTTTTGCCCCTCTCAGACCAGCAGAAGTGCTTCTGCACATCATATACAGGAGTGAAGTGTCATCATCCAGCATTTTAAGCAAGGATATACTGCAGCTGGGTAGCTTGTCATTCCTAGGCAAATGAACAGCATGAAAACACATGTATGTTTTTCATATCTGTTTAATACTTCACAGGATTTTCTATGTATAAATTGTCGCCCTGAATTTTAGCCTTCTGATGTTTTAATTTTTGTGATAAAGTTTCTCACGACATTTTTCTGTAAACACACAGATGTTTTTCTAATTGTCTTTTTTGTTTTTCATTCCTTTCTCCTGGGAGGAGAAAGGTTTGATGGACCCTTTCATTGACCCTTTAGTGTGGTTGGAGAGGTGGTGACCTCTTTCTCCAATCCACGGCCATCCCCAAAACTCTATATAATACGAAAATCAAAATAAAGTTTCTTCTTCTTCGCCTTTTCCCTGGCTGGAGTTTGCTATCTCTCTGTGATTCATGTCTTGCTCTATTGTGAAAATAAATTATGATCATGTGCCTGCTAATGACCTAATGGAAAATAGACATATGTCACTGTATTGTGTTTTTGTGAGTTCATTAAAATTTGCTCAAGATTCCAACAAAATTTGTGATAAACCACAGTATTCTATGAGATTATTGGCTAAAAGCTTTGTCCCTCAGTTTTTGTTTCTATATTATCTAAGTTTTCTAATACACAATGTATATTAATTGGTTTTTTTAATCTGAGTTTTGCAATAAAATATTTTACCTTTCATGCAAAATAGAAATTCACTGGCAGTATCAGAAAGGTGCAGTAGAATCAACTTTGAAAGAAATGTAGAATTTCTGTATACACAAAGTGTCCTTTCAGTAGTTTTTTGATTCTTATTTATATAAATTGTGGAAAGTAAATATTTGCTGAGAACAGTGCAAAAATACAGATTTTTGCTGCTACTAAAAGTGAAGCAAACTTTGGTTTTTCATTGCATTTGTCAGGTGTGACAATTGAGTGAAGCTCTCACAAAATATTAAATCATTATAGTACCATGCCTGACCGTACAAACAAAGGAAAAACCCAAACAAAAATAAACAAAAAACCCCAACAACAATAGAAACCCCCCACTACAAACCCATCAAAACATCCCCAGGTACTCAGGTATGCATATGAAAAGTAAAATTAATTGAATAAATTCATTTAATTACCTACTCATTCTCACCATCCTCTCAGCTTGCTGACGAATTTTAGCCAGATGCTTCTGCTTGAACCTTTGGTCTTGGTAGGAGGAAGAAGTCATTTGACAAGAGCTTTGTTATGTTATTAAGCATCCTCAATAAATATGCTAAGTTA
Organism: Dicaeum eximium; assembly: GCA_013396995.1. NCBI lineage: Eukaryota > Metazoa > Chordata > Aves > Passeriformes > Dicaeidae > Dicaeum > Dicaeum eximium. The sequence continues at coordinate 134,451 of VWZP01009783.1, read as the reverse complement.
TTTGCCCTGGGGTAATTCAGAACTTAAATTTTAGAATGTCACTAATTATGTAGAAGTACAAAAATAACAAAACAGTGATCTGTAAGTGTCAGGAAAATGTACAGTATTAATCTTTGCAAAATACTTTGAGAAAAGGGTTATTAAAGGCTCTATGGAAACAGAAGTACTAATTGAGCTTAATGGATTCTCACAGAACAGAGAGACAGCATGTACTGTAATTCAACAAATTACCTGTTGTTTTGAAGTCTGTGTTGTGCTGGAGTGAATAGATAAGGCTTTAGTGGAAACGGAGTTAAAATCATGCTCCCTCTTGATAGTTATTTTGGTTTTGTTTTTTTTTTTTTCCCCAGAGGAATATCTGCAATGACAAGGCTATGGTATTTCTGATCTTCACAGAAGGTACTGTCAAAGAATAGCAGACACGCCTACACAGCTAATTTATTCTTATCACTGGAAAACTGTGGTTACAGAAGAGAGAGACAGAATAAAATGATTTTATGCTTTAGGACAAACATTTCCAATAAACATGATAAAAATTTTACATTGAAAAACTTTTCTGAAGTGTTTATAATCTTTGCTAATACATACTTTCTCAAGCTATGTGCCTCTCTCCTTGCCTGAGTAGATTAGAGAGGCTTTTCAACCTTGTATGTGCTGCCACACATAGTTTCAATAGTAGTTTTAATGGCTATTTCACATATTCTATTTAAAATCTATTGCACATACTGAAAGCAGGCTTTAAAAGTAGGAGAGACAAAAGTTTGTCAATCTTCAGTCTCACAGGACAGCAAAAAAATATAAGCACATTTTCCATCTGTCACCCTCTAATTTCTAAGAGTTTAGATGTAAGATTTGCAGGTCTTACTTTAAATGACAGGAAATAGGAACATTTAGTTGGCTTCAATAGCACAATTTGGCTTTAGAAAATAAGTTTCTAAAATAAAGACATGTTTATTGTTTCAAAGCAGGATATTTACCATTGTTTGTGGACTGAAGAGATTTATTCCATGTTGTTTCATGTTTATTTGTATTTGGAAGGTGGTGTGTTTCTTTTTTTCCTTTTTTTTTTTTCCCTTATGCAATACAAATTCTTTGAGCAAAATTTGGCTTGTTTTTTTTTTTGTAGGGAGCACACTTGTAAAGGTCATGCCACTCCTAGGACATAAAAAACTCCATGTTGCAATATATATACCAGAAAAACATCAAAATATTTAAGCTAGCTTTGAGTATCACAAAAATAGATTTCTTTTCTGAATTTTACTTTGGAATAAATATTTGAAATATTAGAAAGCTGCTGAGAAAGTAAAATGTACTTCCTCCATACCTGAAACATTCTAATTCATTTAATACTTTGTGAAGCATACAAAATTAGATCTACTGCTGTGTAGTTTTCTTTACCTGAGTTTCAATGGTATAGCCAAGATCTGAATTTAGCACTAGAAGACAACACAGTTGTACAGAGAATTGTTTGGTGTTCTCTGACCTTCCTATAATGGAGTAGATAATGAACATTCCATTATTTTCTAACATAGTTCATAATTAGGATATTCTTTCAGACTGTACCTGGGAATTTAACTAAGTCATAAAACTGTGGAATTTGAAGTTAAGGTGTAAATGAAAAAAAATCTTCCTAGAAAATTGAGGTGGGAGGTCACAGAGCTCTCATTTATTTGACAACAAGTAATCAGTGACCAAGTAGAACATTGACTGGATAATATGGGTGTACCTCCTCTCACAATTTGCAAATTACACAACTTTTTCTTGTGTTGTGCTGAGCTTTCCACCTTCTGGGTACTCAGGTAAATGGGTTTGCTCTGTGTGAGTGTAGAAAAGGTCATCAGTTCACAATATCCTTTTCCAGGAGGACTGCAGTGCTCATGGTTTCTTTTTCCTCACTCTTAGGTCCACTGGCAGCATGTTATCAAACATAGAGAAATTATTTGTACTTCGCTTGTTCCATGCAAATTTGCTGTATCATGTGTTTTACACATTTTGATTGGGTTTCCTGTTACAGCTAAAGCTGCAGCCCCAAGATTGCATCAGTGAGTGACCACTGGTCAGCTCTTTACAATTCCAGTATCATCTCGTGCCTGTACATTGAAGTCTACTGCTGTCACACCATAGAGAACATCACACTACGCTGCATTATACTCAAGGGTCAGAAATAGTTCATTCTGTACATAAGAAACAATTGTTATTAGTATCTAAGGGTTAAAAAAAAACTTACAGTAATAAGCATTATGCAACCAAGATGCAACAGGTAAAACAAGGGGAATAACAGTCAGTAAGTCTGGGCCTCAGGTAATTTTTGTAACTGCTAAATAAGATCAAACACAACTCCAAACAGGCCAAAGTTTTAAAAAGGTCTATTAAGCTTTGTGGTCTCTGTTGTTAGCTTAATGCAGTACTGGATTTACTAGGTTTCTAGGCTACATATGACTGTGGATATATAAGCTAGTATATTTTTACTATTTCTAAAGTAATATTCCACATTCCACAGTTTTCCAACTGACATCCAAAGACATTTTAAGAGCGTGGAGGAAACAGAACTACAAGGACAGATGGTCTTGCCAGGTGTGAAGACAATTTTTCTCCAGGAACAAACAACCTGAAAGAAGAGGATCTCTTCTGAGAGGCAGTAAAGACCACTAACCTGCTGTTTCACAAAATGTTTTCATCTGATGGCTAACAAAACACAAAAAATTGCTTCACTTTCTCTCTGTATTTATCATTCTCCTAAGACTTTATTTGGGAAAAAAGTAGCATAGGTTTTTCATCTAGAAACAAAATTTTTAGAATCAGCTTGTGTTTTATTTAAAAAGTCTGATCAGCTAAACAAAACCAAGGTATAAAGTCAGGGTTTCAGGAAGCCTTTTTGTGATACTTCTGGTTTTTTTAGCATTCATGTTTTGCATCTTGCATCTGTTTTCCAATTAAATGTATTTAATTAAATGCATTTCATTCAAATATAGAGCTTTTTTAAAATTATGATTATTCTTTTAAGTGATATAGAAAATCTGCCTTCACACAAATAGAGAATTTCATATAACTTTAGAATGCTCCTACCAGGAAACAATAATACTTGAGACAAAACATAATTTAGACAGCAATTCCTTTCTACTGAAAGCCATTTGCTTCAGAATGAATAGTCTCCTTTTCTACCTCACTCTCAGAACTCTTACTGGCCATACCAGATAAGTCATTAAATGTTCATCCAAAAAAGCAGAAAACAGCTAACTTCACAATCAAGTAACATTTGATTATAGCAATAAAAGCATTTAATTATTAGAGGCTTTTCTCTTTGATTTCAAGATTGCTTTATCTGTTTTCTGTTCAAGGCTGGAATTCTTAATACTGATCTAATTTTGGTTTGACTTACAAGAGGAATTTCCAGTTCCACTTACACTTTAAAGCCATAAACACCCAAAGCTTTCTTAATGTTGGGTTTCTTGTGGAACCGACAAGAGAAGCATTCTCTGTGCCCTGACTCCAACACTTAAGTCTTCTGAGGACACATTTGGTACCAAAACATCCTTAAACTTTTCACTGCTCCATACTTGGAATTTACCATTGAATTTTATGATAAAATAACTATCTTCTGGGGGAAAGTTCAGCAAAATCTCAAATGAAAAAGAGAAAGGCAAGCTAAAAAAAAAGAATGACACTTAACAGTTCTGAGAATTTGAGAAACTGGTCATAAAAGAAAAATATCCATTGTCCATGACATAAGACTATAAATTTATCAACAAAAATATGTACACTACCATTATTGTGATAGTCAGTCTAACAAATCTGTCTTGTTTAACGATATTGAAAGTAAAATTTTCTAGTATTGAATCCTGAGTTTAAACAATATCATGGAATAGGAAAAATAAACCATAGGGACATTATTTTTTTGTAAGAGGTGCAGTTTAATGCAGTTTTCTGTGTACTTAAATTGGCTGATTTTCCACAAGTTTTAGCAGTAGGCAGAGCTAACATAGATTCTGTTCCTGTTTGTACATACTTGCTCTTATGGTGTGACTACTCTGGCAGTTCTTCCCTATTCATTTAGAGATCTGTCAAAAGCAAACCCATCATTTAAAACATGACCAATTTCTCTGAGGTTCACCTACATATGAGAAAAGATGCTCCATCAAATCCTCTGGATTGTTAAAAATGCCATTAATTTCCCTCTGTTTCGTTACCAGAATGCCTAAATAATAAATATTTGAAATTTAAACAGTGCAGGCTTCAGGGAGAAAACATACAACAAACTTTTCTTCTACTGCAAATCTGTATTTCAATTAAAAGTATTCTGATAAATCATGAGATGATACTTAAAGCTGACAGTACCTCTAAACTTGATTTACAAAAACTTACCTTGTCTGTTTCACAATTTATAGTTGCTATTTCTTTATTTAAAAAATAAACATGTTTACCTTGAGGCCTGCAAAGATTTAGACTTTGTAAAGCTTTTATATGTACACAAAGAAGCACAGGTGTAGAGTTTATATTTTACATAATCCCCATCTGGAGAGAAGGAAGAAATTTTTCCAGTTCCTAATGAAGAAAAATGACATTAACTAGCTAGCCAAAAGAGCTAGAGTGTTATTGCTAATGAACACACATTACAGAAGAGGGAATGACTGTAAAGGTCAGAAACAGATTGATAATTACAGTGTGCTTCAACATATCTAACCATAATACCTCAAACCACAAGAGAAAAAACCCAAGAAATTCCTCCAAAGGACTATTTTCCATGGGGGTAAAAAAAAAAATTTAAAAAAAAAAAAAAAAAACAAAAAACCCCAAGCGAAGAAACACCACCAAAACAAACAAAACCACCAAAACAAGCAAAAAGAAAAAAACCCCCACAGATTAACAAAAGTGTCAATCAGACAATGCTAATTGTGGGGGGATAAAAGTGTATTGTAGAAATACTTGAAAGTAGTTAAAAAATAAGTGCTTAATTTTGACATTTTCATAGCCATTTCATTTTTCTTAGAAATACACTCATTTTGAAGTCTATTTGCTCATCTAGAGTAGTTTGAATTGTGGGTGGAAGAAAGGGTAATACCTATTTTAAATCAATTAAGTAATGTGATATGTTTGGCTTTTTGAATATTATATATAACTAATTTTACTAATTGTTTACATTCTTCAAATAATAAGTAATTATTTATTCAATTTATATCCACATGCTTTTAAGGGATAATTGTTTCCTGTTTTGTTGAGGTTGGTGGAAAGTACTCTCAATCAAACTAAAGGAAAATGTGTATTTCTGCATGACTACATAAATAAACCCAATGGTTCTGTGTGATGACTAGGCTTATATTCATACATTATTTTATTTTTTCCTTTATCCAAGAAATTTAGTTATTAACAATACGTTGATATTTGCCAGCTAATTCTTTGGAGAATCTGAAGGTGGATGCTTAAAATGCCATCACTACTAGCTCTATAGTAAACATGGAGACATGATTTTCAGATTGATTTTAATGTTGGAATGACTATTTATGATAACAAAGTCTACTCACTCTCTTAGCCATACTGGCAGAAAAAATCTGAGCTGGATGCTTTAGAATTTGACATTTACAGCTTCCAGCCCTGTTGTATTTGTACCCTGAGATATCCTGTTGTATCAACAGGATATCTCAGATATCCTGGATATCTCTACTGGATTCTGTAGATACTCTCCACCCTGGATTCTCTACTGATCCATTCTTGGTCTATATGTTTGGCCATGTGGGCAATATGCTACATAACATTTGGAAGGCCCCACATTGGACTATCCATTCCAAGAGAATATAAAAATGACCACCACCACTGTGAAAATGACCACTTTTCTGAGCATCTCAATGCAATTTCTCAGGACTCTTAAAAAGCCCAGCTATTAACCCCACATGTTTCACTTGTGTGGTGAGCCCAGTTAGTTGCACTCCTTGCCAGGGCCCCCATGGGCAGCCACAGTTGCTGTGGCCCCTAACCAGTCTCTCCTGGGGGGAGCTTTCTGACTGAACTCTGGAGTATTCTGATTTTTTTTCCAAGCAGGGTGAGACACATCTGTGGGATTTCAGCACCAGTACTTGGCTCAGTATGTTTGCTCACTTCCAGGTTAAAATGAATATTTCCCAAACTTTTACTTTTCTGAAGTTTCTACCTCCTACCCCTCTGCTTTAGTCTATTCTTGCTCTGGTGGTGCCAAAAAATTCATTATTTGGACATAGAATATCACTATTTTTATTTTGGTGACAGTAGGACACCATTGTGGGCCACAAAAGTCTTTAAGAGACTGGAGCATCTGTGATGGAGGCTGGGAGTGCTGAAAGTGCTTAATATGGAGAAATTTACAGGGATCTTATGAACATGTATATTTACCTGGTGATACAGTGGTAAAGAAGACAGAGGAGGTGGAGAGATGCCCAGTAAGAGATCAAGAAATTCCATTTAAATATCAGGACAGGTGGAAGAAACACAGCTTGAGGGTGTCTGAGCACTGGATCAGGTTGCCTGGTAGGAGTGCTCAGCCTGCCCTATTTAAACCTTTTTCAGCAAGGAGTAGGACTAGGTTATCTCCAGAGGTGCCTTTCAGCCTCAGCCATTCTGTGATTTCACTTGATTATACACATGACCACTGCTCTGCTGAAGGGATGACATCATATCAATAGGAAAAGAAATCTTTGAGACTAAGTGTAAGGGTATGTGGAAGGAGAAAGTGTCTGTTTCCTCCTTCCCTACTCTGTCTGGTCAAGGACCTTTTTAAGGTAAATGGGGAAGAGGAGAAAAGAGAGAAGTCAAAATCAAACAAACCAAGACACAAACATGATCAACAGGTGATAAAGGAAGCAATAAGGAACCTAAGCTACTCAATCACTAATTGATGAGGGCATGTAGAATGTGAGAATGTTTATTTCTGTAAGATTATGCAAGCAAGGACCTTGTCAAAATGGCATGACAAGAAGGGAAAAATAATAACAAAGTACACAGAGGCACAGAGCTAAGAGAGAAACTAAGTGAGCCAATATCGAGGAACAAACCAGGTCAGGCACCTGAACTGCTGGGCTGTCAAGAAACTGCAGGCAGAGCAGGAGCTTGCAGGTGACTGAGATGCAAACCCGAGGGTCCAGGTTATCACAGAAGGTCACAGGGGGAATGTGCAGGGCAAGGGCACCAAGTAGGAACAAAGAAAGAATAGACAGAAAGGGGAATGGAAGGGGTTGGTCACTTGTAAAATGGTCAGTGAGCTTGTCTGAATAAGCTCTGTTCCTCATCACTGCAGCTTGTCCTATTTTCTCACTAAATACTTTCTTAAATGTCTTTGTGCATAATCTCAGTCTCTATCCGATGTGATTTTGAAGACTTATTACCTAAATTTTTAAAAACTTACATGCAATTTCGAGGTAAAAAGGGTTTCTCAAAACCTAGTATTTGGACCACAGAGTGTTATTCTTTAAAATAAAATTTATACTTGATCAGGTATACATCAATCAATTCTTGTCATTTATAATTAGCTGTTATATATAGCTTTTTTGAAATTAAATGCATCCCTGCTGTTTATATGAATATTGCAGTGGGGTGAAAAAGGCTCACTTGGCATCAATGAGGAAAATTCAACCCACAACTTATCAAGTACCCAGGGAGAGCTTTGCTGTTTCTTTATTATGTTCCATTTGAACTCTATAAAACTCACACAATGCAAAACATAAAATCCTGTATTATTTATGATTTCTGCTGTTTCACCACTTACTGTCAAGAAATTTATAGGTGAAACTCCATTTCCTAGACTGTTTTTTGTCTAATATGGTTTATGAATTTTATATTCTTTTTCTGACTGTGTTTATTATTTCAGTATATAGGACAGCTAAACTCCCTGGAAACCACTGCCCACTTGACTAAGAGTAGGTATGTGAAACTGCAGGTTTATTGACATTGTATATGACCATCTGAAATATGAAATACTTCATCCGCATCCCTAATAAACAAAGGCTGGCTTTCGTTCTTGGGTCTTAAACAATGGCAGAGGAGTTTCATTAAAACTTTGTGGTTTCATAGTGACAAAGCATGAAGAATAAAATAGAATGGCTGACCCTAAACTAATGCAGTTCTGCTGAAACCATAAGGATTGATGGTTCATAAACAACACAAACCAATACAAAAGACAAAGATCTCTGGAAGTGATGGTTTCAGCAGTTAAGAGAGCAGAACAGGAGTTCTGAAACTCTCATCAACAGTCCATTTTGTGCTATATATTTGTCTTTTTCAATTGGCAATGGCACAGATCTCATTTCCCTTTTGTTTTGCTATTGACACCTCATGACAGGTTGAAAGAGTGCATAGTCAGTCAAAATAAAATTGAAATTATTGTGGGAAATATTTCAATGGTTTTGTTTCTTTTCTGAGATATATGCTTTTGTCTTTTACACAATATATTTATATTAATTCCTGCTGTTTGTTTTTTTCTTTAATTTGTATTTAATGTCTTCCTCATGCAGCTAGAAAGTAAAAATAGACAACTGCACACAACAATACACCTCAGGCTGTATCTCAGCTGGTAAAATCTGGAGCATTTCCAAGTTTTGTGGCTCTGGTGCAGAGTCTTCTCCTCTATGGCCTTACACCAGTGCTGGACTAAAGCCTGCAGGCACAGAAATCCACTTTACTGCTGCAGGGTGGAGATAAAAGCATAGCACTTGAGCCAAAGCCAACTAAAGTTTCACAGGTGAGCAAAAGTCCTAGACTTTCTTGGAGCAAAAATATCCATGTAACTTAGATCAGTTTTAGTGAACCTTCAGCAAAGGATCTATAGATTAAGACCACAGTTGCAGAAATTCAAATTAAAAATGTTTTTGTGCCTGGAAAAGACCAAAATTCTGAAAACTATTATGGAGTGAAGAATATAGCCATACATCTCTCAAAGTAGAAGAAGAATCAGACTCTACCCTCTCAGCATTCTCTGATTCTGAGTTTCCTTTTCTCTTGCCAAAGAATGAACATGCAGCATATTTTTGGTTGTTTTTTAACACCTTTTCAGTTATTTTGGTTCACATGTTGGCAGTAGCAAAGAAATGAGCCTCCAGACATGTAACTGCTAGCTAACTCATAAGAAAGTTAAGACCACAAAAGCTGCTGCTGCTTTAGAATGAAAAAAAAAAAAGGCAAATTATTCACCAGCCTGTGCTAAAAAAAAAAAAAACCAAAAAACCAAACACCAACCCAAAAACAACAACAAAAAAACCCCCCACTTTATTAAACTCTCAGATTCACTCAGATTGGAAAATTGTATGTATCCCAGTAGGAGCCAAGACAGATGACCCAAGAAAACCCCTGGAGTGCATTTTTTTCTTCCCCCACAAAATATAGTTAAACATTTTGCCCAAACTATTTCTTAATGAGATTTTAGTGTACAACACTTAACTTCCAAAATTTTTCTGTGTCTTCTGTGGATAATGTGTTTTTGTCAGAAAAATACATGGATGTGCTAAATTTGGAAAGAATTTTGAAGGTCCACAGATCCCAGGATGATACAATCCTTGCAAGATCAGAATGAGGATTTGGAAGAGTGCATCTCTTTGCACCAACAATAGAGGGTACTTCCTAATCTGGGTAATGCTATCTGAATTCCTTAATATAAATGCATGACCTAGCTGTCTCTATATTTTGTGAGTAAAAATATTACATATAAAGGATAATCTAGTCTAACTACAAAAAGTGTTACACTAAAAAGAAAATCCAATGAGCAAACAAACAAAAAAAAAAGAAATGTAAATAACAGTTTTATTTCATGGAAGTCATAAATAGAGTAACTTTAAATGTCTGTAATTTTAATGTGCTTCTGGAAAAGTTGATTTTTCCACTGTTATACTATCAAAACATTTTCATGGTCTTGTATAAACAATAGTCAAAATGTATTTTAGGATTCCAGAATTAACTTTAGAATTTTTACTTTTTCTTAATGAGTTTGAGAGTTCAACAGTTTCTATATAAAGTAAGATTATATAACATGTTTTATTAAAAAAAAAAACTTATAAAACATTTGCTTACTCTGAGCATTATTACATTTTTCTTGCCACTGATATTTTAGTATTCCATATACTTATTTATGTATGTACAAGTATTTAAGTAATGGAAATTCACTTCTCAGAATTAGAAAATTAAGCAAGGAGCTGTATGTTTATTAAAAAGGTAACACTGAAATTTAGAGAAAGATATTTTTTCAAATAAAAAAATTCTATGTCCATATGAACTGTTTCACACTGCTGTCATAGATAATAGATTAGTGAAGTGTATTGCACAGAATTAATATCAGACAGAACTGTTGAGGGAAGGTATACGTGTCACATCAGACAAGGCAAACAAGGAAAAATTCAAAGAACAAGGCAAAGTGTATAAAATCAGTGTAAAATTCTGACCTTGGGGAATAATGACTGAGCCACTCCACATCACTTAGTGAAGGAAAGAAAATCCTACTTGAAGCTGAATAACTGCAAGGATATTAAACTGAACAGATCCATGAAAGGATGTTGGTAGAATGATGAAAAGTTTCTTGACCTGGAAAATTGTTGCAGTTCTATATAGCCCGCACTGGGGAAAAAAAAAAAAAACAAACAAGCTTTTTAGGTGCTACATAAAATTATGAGAGAGCAGTCTATCTAGATTACAGATTCCAAATTTTTATAATCCATTACAGCAACATTAATAATAATCTTCTGTTCATTTTTTCTTTTATTCTGCATGTGCTATCCAAGAACCTGCATCTCCTCAGTTAACCTTCTTGGACAGATGAGAAAGAGAAACATGTATGCCTATAAGAAGTGAGCTGAGAATCTCTGATATTAACCTTGCTCATAATTTGTCCTCTTGTTAGCACGTTTTATATTGTCTTTTTTCCTTTGAATTCAAGACTCTTCCACTCAAGCCTGAGAACACAAACTGTGACACATTTAGAGGTCAGTAAATACTGGTATTCTTTGTTTGTTTGTTGGAACTATCCATCACTCCGTAAGACTTGGAATTAAATTGGTAGTTTTCTGCACATTAAAAGAAATAAAATTGAAAGATTTAGGTCTCTTTGTAGTTATTAAAAGGAGTTAGGAGTAAAGACCATGAAAAGAATTCTGACATTTTATCACCAGACCTCAAATGACCTAAATAATCTGCACTTGACCCATAAACCACATCAGTATTTTCCAGATGTAAGTACCTTAAAGTGAGAGTAAAATATTGATTTTATAATGTGCTTCAAAATTTTATTACATATTCCACAGAGAATAAAAGGTTTGCAAAATTCAACATTTTAGAAGTCTTTTTTCATGGTTTATTGCTCCTTTTCTTTCAAAACATCTTAATTTTGGGATTCAGCTGCTCAACTTAAAGGAAGAGAAAGGTGTTATGCAATAAATAACTATAAGTATAAGAAGAAATCACGCCCATTTATTTGATTTGCATTGGGTGGTGTCTTACCAGAATGTAAGTACAATTTGGAATTGCATGACCAGTAAGTATTTAAAATAGTGTTAACTTTCAACCGTAGGAAAATGAAATGCAATATTATTTTGTAATAAATTGAAGGTCAACCTCTTATGTTTAAAAAAAACTATGTGGTTTTGTTTAGAAGACAGTGCATTTCTAAATAAAATGTTATTATCCTCGTGGTGATTTTCACATCAGATGAAAAAAATACTCTTGATGACTGTATTGATATTCCTGTAAAAGTATGCATATCTTACAGTAAATATTATGTATCTTTGACACTTAAAATATTTTATACAAACATCTTAATCATTAAAAAAAGAAATATAATTCTGAATTTTTTTCCCTTCAGATTCATAGATATCTGAGCTCAGACTTCATCTCTTAGAAATCAGTTATTTCAACAGCTTGTCAAGAAAAAATGACATGGTATAAGCATAGTTTAACTTCATGGTTTTCTAGTTCAGAATTTGTTCTAGAGGAACGATGTTTCTCCATAAAATATCTTCAATCTCACTGCAGAGCTAGACAAAAATATAGTCCATAGGCACTGAAAAGTGTCAAAATCAGAGAAAAATTAGGGGTTTTAAATTGGCTGTGTATGAAGGTACTTCCAGGAGAACTATTGGAGTGTAGGGAGTCTTGCCATTTTTGACAGAATCATTCTTCTCCTTTGAAAACAAATAATTAAGATGCCAATTGTTTATTGAATAACATAATAGACTGCAAACTCCCTTTTACACATTTTTGTAAGCATATCCATTCATAAAATCTGAATTTAGTGAAGCAGACTATGCCATCTTTCTCTGTGAAAGAGTTCATGAGTTGAAATACGCCAATGTAAAATTAATATGCTGCATTTGAGTGATTGTGTGTTCTGGTGGGTAGCACACCGGATGAAGAAGTGTCTGCAGCAAGGAAACAACAAAAATTTTGGAAATAGTACAGTTAATGGAGGTGAGAAAGAGATTTGGTAGCTCTTTTGGAAAGGAGAAGGACAGGTATTTCTCACCCACATAACAGAGCATCATAAGTTTTTGTATGTTAAAAACATAATACACACTAAAGACATAGGGTAACAGGAGCCCCAAGTAGCTCAAAGAGAAGCCAGAGATCTGTATATCCATTGAAAAAGAGGTATAGACTGTGAGGAGACCTACACAGAGTATATACATTATTTATAAATGATCCAATCCAGGAAAATTTAAATTTGGGTATTGGGTGGAAGAGCTTCTAATATTAATATAGTATATTATAGATAAGGCTATATTCTGAAGATACTCAAAAGGCAGTGCCCTAGGCCCCAACATTCTTGTATAGTTTGTTTAATAATGGATCTCTTTTATTACTCTTTCTGTAAGCACATTCCACTGATTAATAGATGGAAAATTAGCAGTGCATTTGCCAACTGTTCCAAAAGCCATGTAAAACTGTAAATGTCTGAGATTAATTCTATCTTATTAGAGAAAGACAAAAGAACAATAAAAAGAGCAAATAGTGAGAAAAAGACATTCAACATTATTTTTCCCCAGCAATTTTCCTCGCTTTAAAAAAGTTTCTAAAATTGTCAGATCATGTAATACATTTTATCTGAGAATTCAAACCTCGGTAATGGTATGTCTGCTTGTCATGACAGTCAAGATGAGAATTTGTAACACCCTGAAATATTTAAATTCAGGAGTTAAACTGAGGTTCATTTATTCTAGTTGGCACAAAGATAAATCCCATCCAGAGATTAGGAGGTAAGAAGTAAAAATGAAATAAAAAGTTTACAGGCAAAAATACAGAAAATTTAGGAAGTTCAGCAAAGGAGTAAATACAACACCAAATTCAATATAAAGCACTTATTATAGCATTACTTAGCATTAATTTTGCATAAACTTAGCATAAACTGAGCCCATTTACCTTAGAAACCTTTAAACCTATGAGAGGCTAAGTTACCTGAAAATGTTCCATAAGACTATAACATGAAAAAAATATATAAAGAATAAGTTCTACGTAATTTATTTTAACTGAAGAAACACTAGATTTTCATTGTTTGGCATTTGCATGTTAAAATACCATTGTATTTATGGTAGATATTTAGGTTATTACTTGTCTTGTTTCAGGCATCATTGCAAGCAAAAAGTAATTTTTCTTTTCATGCGAACTCAAGGTATTGTACTCATGCCTATACATGCTGTGCAGCATGCCAATCAAATATGTTTTTCTACTTATATCAGTTTCTTATTTCTGCATAAATACTCCCTATCTCTTTTTCCTTTCATTTACAGCATCTTCAACTGCCAAGAGCTGCAGTGCGTGAGAGAAATCACTTTGCACTCTAGCTTTTTCTCCAATATGTACATTATACCAAATCTACTCTCATTTTCAAAAGGAGTGGATGCCTGTAAACCATCTCTGGCATAATTTTAAATAAGAAGTTGGAGCTTCAGGCCATGGAGACAGGAATTTATCCCCAATGTCTAATTATTAGCTTGATGAGATAGCTCCTGGTACACCTAAAGGCATATGAATGCTTAATGCTGCTGTGCATAACAATATGACTAAGAGAATAGTATAAACATATAGATATACTTTCATAGCTAAAATGAATAATAAAATATAAATAAATCTTAAATTTGTTTGCATAAATCATATAAATTTAGATGCATGCAACATAGCACTGAGCATTAAAATTCCTAAAGTTAATTTTAAAAACGGAGACAGCCAACCTCACATGATAAAATCTGGATAAATTTAATATAACACAAAAAAATGACAACAGATACAGATGAAGATAAGAGAATTCATTCTACACCAGATCAGGTTCCTTAGAGTCTTTGTACTTTGTTGTAGGGCAACAAGGGGGAAGAAAATTGCATGATAAAATCAGTGCTACTGACTGCTGCTCCCTACTTAAAACATGACCTCAGATACAAAAGCCTGTAGAATAAATAATGTTAAATGTCAGTATATGTATCAAGCTCTGAGATTTTATAAACTCTCAATAAAATTCACTAAGGTAGTGTTTTACATACTGTCTTTAGGGTGTGAAATTCTCTCTTGGTTTCAGTCCTCAGTTGGGCTTAGTGGCACTTTGGCTCAAATGGGGTCACATGGGTCACATGGATACGTGACTGTCCCTCCTCAGCATGCTAAGTAGTCCTCAGTTATCACTTTTCCCTCAATGTTCAAGCACACATCTTCCCCTTGCCAAATAATAATAATTAAATATATCACATTACTGCTGTTATACATATAAGTAGCATGAGAACACTAGTCTTTATTAAATAATTATTCATCAGAAATTAAGAACTATGGGGTATGTTTATACTATTACATAAAGTGTGATCAGAACCATTCCCTGGCACAGGAAAACAGTCCTGTCCTCTGCTTGTCTGGCCAGAAGTACACCTTTCAGCTGCTCTTCCTGCACACACAAGGGATTCATGTGGTGTCAAGAATATAAGCCTGACACCTCTTCCCTGATACGAAGAATGGAAAGGCAGGGAGGTCATCATGGAACAGCTCCTGCACAAATTAGGAGTGACTATATGGACCACTGAGCATAGCACTATATAGCAGATAGTGGTTTATAATCTGGGCCTCGATTTTTTTATTTGTTGCCCTTTAAGCATAGCTTTCTAGAGAACAAGAATGGTCCATTCCAATGGACAAAATACCAAGCAGGGAAGGCAGAAGCTGCACATGGATAACACGGAGCCCTTGGCAAAAGTGAGACATGAACAGTCTGTAGTGGTTGGAGGCAGGGAATTGTTTAATGGAAGGGACACTGAGACATTGCCCAAGGAAGGCAAAGAAGGTGAAGTGTAACATGAAAGATTTCTTCAGGGAATCTTGACGATAAAGAAGTTTTAGAGCTCAGTGGAACAAGGGACCTGGCGACAAAGATAGTGGAAAAGGCCTTTTACAAAATGCCTTATTCTTTAATACTATGCTTCAAACCTGAATATATTCAGTAAACACAAAAGAACCTTCAAATCAGCAAATAAAGTTACAATCAAACACTACTTTAAAATGTAAATTGATACCATCAAAATTATCAATAAGAAAATTAATATTAGAAATAAAATAAAATAAAACATGGAAGTAGATTTCCACATCAGAGAAAATAATAAAATTATCTGTAGTTTAAGATTCTATATACAACCATGGAAAAATACAGATTTTTATGCAAGAAATCTTCTAATGCAACCTTGTCCCCAGACCAGCCCTAATCTTCTTGTTAAAGCAGGTTGCTCAGAACTTTTTGGAGTCAAGTTTTGGAAATCACTGAGGATGAACACACCACAGCCTCTCTATGATACCCGTTCCAGGCTGAGTAATTTTCAAAGTGAAGACTTTTTTCTTCATTACTACCTGGAATTTTCTTTGTTTCAAATTGTCACTAATTGCAGTCCAAAACCTGGTGAACTTCCATCTATGGTGAGCTGCTGCCTCACATTAGATTAATTCTCAACCAGAACACCTAGGCCCTTTTTTTCCTGCAGATATGCTCTGCAGCCAGTTGTTCTCAGCATATGTGAATACAGGAGGACTTTTCTTTGCTGAACTGGGAAGCATATGATACATTAACTCCTCACTGATTTCAAAATTCCTGGATGTCACCTAGTAAATTGGAAGCCAAAATGACAGGAAATAACCTTGGGCAAAAATGCTATAAAATGTAGCTAAATAAGTAACACATCTTGAATGTTTGTCATTAGATATTGAAACTTTGTACTGAAATGAGAAAGCACCTTTTTTTTTCACGTTAGGAGCACTCACACAGTTCAAATGGAGAGTGTGCTTTTTCTGCAGAGCTGGTAAGACGCAGTAGCATGTGCAAGCTGAGTAAATTGCACCAGCATTTTTCTCAATTAGCAAATTAAATCATATTAAAAGAACTGGCAGACTGCCTTTAGAATAATTTTTTTTCTATCTTGGCTTTTTCTCTTTGTAAATGTTTTCAGTGTAATGCTATGCTGTTATGTGCCAGCACAGTAGTTCCCTCAATCCTCAATAAGCAGACATATGTTGGCATTTATCCATCTCTAATTTTGTCAGAGTACTTCATTTTCTCTCACAGTGTTCTTCCTGGCACAGATACTTGCCAGCAACTGACAAAAAACAACTGGAAATGAGAAAAAAAAATTACTTTCAGGGGCAATCCCCAACAGCAGCACTACTTGAATATGAATCTTGCCAAGATTTTCTCCTCTGCCTGCAGACATCTACAGGGAAAACCTGTTGGTTTTGTTGGTGCTGCCATTAATTTCAGGGCCTAGTTGCCCTTTGAAGAATACCCAATCAAACCTTTTTTTTTTTTTTGTATTAAGGTAGTTAGAAAGGAGCAACATTGCTGCAATCAAAAATGTCCTGATTCAATTTCCAAAATTTTGTACAGGTATGCACAGAGGTTTTTGTAAAAAGCTCAGTTACAGGAAAACATCTACTTTGAAAAGGAAAAGGATTCATTTATACTGTTTAAGAGAAGTCATATTCACTAATGTCTATTAAATAAAAAATTACTAGAATGTCCTGGAGACCTGCTCTGTCTTCATCTCTCTCAGCTTTTCTTTCTGTGAAAAATAATCCTCAGTTTTGTGGCCCTTCACTGAGCTCATTGCACATCTCTCTCATACCAGCATCCCACACACGGACCCAGCACTCCAGGTGTCTCTCACAGGTGCTGCTGGCATCTCTCTGCCCCATGCATTCCCTGACACTGTCAGCCACCTTTGCCACAAGGCTACACTGCTGGCTCATGATTAACTTTTCCTCCACAGCTTCTCTGCAAAACTGCTTTGCACAGTTATGCCTCAGCCTGTAATGGTGTGTCTGTTTATTTCTCACCTGAGTCACTTACATTTTCTTCAGCTTCACTGAGATGTTACTAATATTTCTTTGTACTAGGAATGGTATATTCTGCAATCATTTTTCTTAGACACTTTTAGAGTGTCTGATAACCTGAAAAATACACCTAAGATGTGAGGCACTGGCAGTTTTTTGAACTATAAGTATTGTGCTTGTCAAGAGTTTTTTGAAACAGCTATATTATATTGGGGAATAAATGTTTGGATAAACACAATATTCAAGGCATATTTTATGTTGATGAAAATAGTCCACACAGAGTCTGGAACTAAAAACCAAAACCAGATAAACTAATTTTCAGTGGAAAGGAGGATTATAATTTAATGGTTTGCAAAATCTATAGTTTCTCATTGTGACTTTTCTGCCAAGAAGATCTGGCCTATAATTATCAAAATTAAATTATTGTATTTGTACCACTAAGAGAATCTCATGTGACTGGAAGGGAATGATACTGCCTAGTGGGCTATTGAATACCTATGAATTCAATTTTACACACTGTAGGGCATTTTTTTAATGCAAATTGCAATATCTCAAGAATTTTCATTTGAAAGTATAATAATAATACTTACAGCCAGCTGCCTACGTGCTACTTATAATGTAGTTCCCTACATATTTGTATTAAAAACCTTTCCACATATTTTAGGGGTAGTTCTCATCTTCTAGAAATAATTTTACCTATAAAAAACTATTATTTTGTTACAACTCTGGAAATGTCTCACAAAACTGGTACTGGTACAGTACTACACTGAGGAAGAGAATGAGGGAGGGGTTGGATTAAAAAAATCAGATATCTGAATGAAAGTATTAAGAACCAAAGATGTCAGATGTATAAATAGCCTATATATTAGAAATATTTCAAATCATTACTTCCTGCATAGCAGAAATTTTCAAACATTCAACTTCCCATTAGAGTTGCAGGTAAAGTTCAATAGTGTTAAAACTGTTATACAAAATAGTTAAGTGATTTGTTAAATTAGTTACTAGAGATCTTCCTCCTTTACTCACATTTTTCAAGAAAAACTCTGAGAACATTATATGTGTGTTTATATTAAAATTAATATGTGACTGCTCTAATTATGTATATAATTATATAATGTATATAATTATATAATGACATCACATACTATTCTGCTTTTCCTTTGCATCTCAATATAGGATTAAAAATAAAAACAGGCATGAGAGCTGTGTGAGACACGTTATGCTCTTATAATTCAATAAATGTTATAAATATTGCAAACTAATATCCTTGAAATTAACCTTGGTCTCAAAAACTCTCAGTTTATTTATTTATTGCTGGTCCAGGCTTCATCCTCTTGAAAACTTCAGTTTTCTTCTTTTGCATTCAAAGCTCATGGGAATATAGTGCAGATTGAATAGTAAAATTTTACCTAGATTTATTTGGTCATTTTCCTATTTAAATGATAATGGTTTTGAGCTAACAGGTTTGGACACTTCTTAGCAGATACAAAAAATTTTAATTAATTAAAAAATGACAAAGTTCTCATATGAAGCAAATGTTTCCAGAAGCATGTAATTTGTAAAGTTCCCAAAAAGTTCCTCTCTGTGGGTGTTATTATTTTCATACATATTTTATCCAGACTTTGTTGATTACAGATCAGACACTTCAAACATTTCAAGGTACAGTTACTTGGAGCATCTCTTTTCTCTCAGAAGTATTATTATCTTATAACAGAAAACTCCTCTAGCAGTCATCTTCTTACTAATACAGGAGGAGCTTTACATGGAAAAGTAAATTAGTGTCCTCATTGAAAACTGACAGATAAAGTTAGGATATTTCACATGAGATACTATGAAAAATTAATTTAAAACTTTCATCTAATAATCTAGAGTAGTCAATGTTTTTTGAGGATGGGCAATTTTTATTTTATATTTTAAGTGTTCAGGTGGGAGACAAACAACATTACTGATCTTTTGTAAAAGAAAAGATTGTCATTTTATATCTCCACTGCACATCAGTCTAAACACAAAAGTCTTTCTCTTTTGTTAATAGTGCACACCTTTAGAATAAGTACATGTTGTCTTAGAAACTAATTTAATAACAGAAAATGAAGGATAATCAGTCATAGCTATAAATGCACACCTCTTTTAATAAAAGATTTGAAACATGGTAATGTAAGTGAAAACTGCAATTTCCAGTTTGCAATAAGTAAATCATGGAAACAAAGTTTAAGTATTTTTCTTTCATATCTTTTTTTTTAATACTGAGTCAGTTCCTCAGAGTGTCTATTTGAACATTTGCTCTTTTTTTGTTATTCAAATAGTAACAGGTCTGTGCTAACTCATTTATTTAAAAGATAGATGAAAATGTTCATATTTAAGCACTGTATAACTGAAGGCTTTTCGCTTCCATTTGGGCAAAGTAAGCAGTTCAGCCAACCAGAACAAACATTTAGGCGCAACATTTTCCTTTGAGTACCAGTTTTGTTTTGGAAAAGTGTGAGTAAAACACTGGACTTCCAAACAAAACATTTAAGGACTTGGGGAGATTAAATATAAGAAATAATTTTGTATATATTAAGGGAAACCTTCAAGGCATGAAAGTAATGCCACAATTAGAAGAATGTGGAAGCTTTACTATGCTGCAGATCATGTCATCAGTGCATCTACTGAGTAAACTAAAAGACAGGGGAGCTCCTTAGGATCCTGCCTTGAATAGAACAAAGGAAAAAGAAAGTGAGAGAAAAAAACCAAAAGAATAAGAGATTAAAAGCTGGAAAATCTAAAATTTTTAAGGAAGTGTAAGATAATTTGTAACATTAAGGAAAAGAAATTATACATTCCATTTTGAAACTTCTGGGCAGATTTCTTACTGAAATGTTACATTATCAGATACAAATACTTTCTGACATTTTTAGCAAAAGCTTTCCAATTTCCCCATGAATGTAAAAACATTAGAAGGAGCAGCCTGTGGTTCCTGAAACAGGTCTAAGAATCATAGAATATTTTAGGTTGGAGAAGACCATTAAGATCAAGTCCAACTGCAAACTCAGCACTGCCGCGTACGCCACTAAAACACCTTAAGTGCCACAACTTCACATATTTTAAATACCTCCAGAGATGGTGACTCAACAACTTCCCTGGCCAACCTGTTCCAGCGCTTGACCACTGTTTAAGTCAAGAAATTTTTGCCAATATCCAATCTACACCTCCCGCTGGTGTAGGTTGAGGACATTTCCTCGTCTTATCTCTTGTTACATGGGATTCATGTTATATACAGTTCAAGTCCTAAAACAGGAATGATACAATGACATTAAAATGTGAATATAATACCAGTGTGGGAAGAAGCAAACCACCAAGACCTGCTGAGACACCATCTTGGCTTATAATGGGGGACACAAACAGCATAACACACTGTACCAACACTGTCCAGCCTTTGAACTTCCTTTCAATCCTCTGTCTTTATTCTCCACAAGATGAAAGCTGGACTTTTATGGATTTTGGTGATGTAAGTATTTTATTGTATGATTTACTGGGTCTAGTATCTTTTTATTCAAAGCTCATGTACATGTATTACATGAGTTGCCCTCTAGGCAACTCCTAGAGTAAATTTATTTTTTTTTCCTGCAGGACTGTATTATACAAAATTTAAAGAATGTAATCTGTTTAATTTTATACTTTTAGATACTTGAGTGATTTTGTGGCAATATTAACATTCACAGAATAATTATAACTACAGGTGTTCAGCAACCCTTATTTCCATAGTTCTAGATTTGTTATTTTGCTAATCATAACCATATAAAAGTTTGTATTTCTTTCTAAAGTCAGTTAAGTATCTGCAATATATATAAATTAATTGAAAAAGCAGTCTTATATTAAGTCCACATCATCTTAAATCAGTGTAATACTAAAATACTTAAAGAAGTATTATTTCAATTTAATCTTACTTTGCATATAGTGCTTTTAGATTGTCAATTCTTAAGCTTTCTTCATAAAATAATTTGTAAAAGATAAGAGATCTCTCTCATTTTCTGGTATATGTTAAATTGGATTATTTTTTCTCATTTGCTATTTGTCATAAATTTCCTTTTTAAATAATTCAACACCAGCTTGTGTCCAAATGCAGTAAGTTATTTTCACAGCCATTCATGTTTTTTCTTTTCCATTTAAACGATCTGAAAGAGCATTCCAAAGTAATCAGACTTAATGCAGCTAAGTCACCATCCAGCCTCCAAAAGTAGAATTAGCTAATCATAAAACATTTTTCTAGAAGACTGGCTTAAATGCACATTGCCCAGTTACTTTTTTCCATTTCTTTTAATCACTTTGATACAGGTTAAGCTTTTCCCCAGAAACTTTGGAGCCTGTTTCTTACTTTTTTCATGACAAAATGTCATACATAATGCAGTCTGTCCTTGTCTAAATAATGAAAGGAACCATTTAAAAGAATTTTTTTATCTTCTAAGAATTCTGCAAGTTTCATTTCCTAATAGATTATGAGATTCACTCCAGCTCTTCCTCTAGTGATGCTACCTAAAGTATTATCTGTCAGAAGAATATACCATTAAAAAACAGCATTTTTTTTCTATTTCCAAAAGGTTAAAAATATTAATTTCTGATGATGGTAGGATTACACCTGTTTCTACAGCTGCAAACCAAGCAACAGTCCTAAGTAGCAGTTAAGGAAACTGAACTTGAATGTATTTATTTCCTTGAAGGTAAACTTGTTCCTGGGAAAACACAGATTCTACATCACAAAGGGAAAAATAATTCCTGTCTTCTTGATGGATGGAATTCAATTGTATCAGGGAGAAAGTAAGCAGGATTCAAATTACAAAACATTATGAAAATTTGTTCATCAAAAATGAGAGGAAGCAATACAAATAATGGATGGAAGAATAAATTAAGTAGTTTAATTCACTGTAAAGGAATAATAGAAATAATTGCAAGACTCATCATTTGCTAATGACCTAGATCATCTTCTGCCTAGTATCTGGATGCTAGTTTCATGCCATTACCCCCTAGTCATGAACCTTCAATTTTCATGAATATCAAAGTCCCACTTAGAGATCATATTATAAGAAAAGAAAGAAAAAAAATCATCAATGTGAAAGTTAAGACCTTGTTTTTTCACTCAGATCTCTCTGTCTTTGTATGTTAAAGACAGATTCAGGCATGCTTCAATATTTACTACAGAAACCCCTCTTTTTGGACGCGTTTTAAATATTCAAATCTACATCAGAGACATTAATTCCTACTATTCATTGGTGTTTGTTTTTAATAAGTTTGGACAATATTTTTGCTCTGAAGTAAACCAGAAGTCTGTTTAACCCTTATGGTGACATATCCAGTGGAATTTCTTTGTTATCCTTCTATCCCTCTATCTGTGCACCCACTGATGTGTAACATGCCCTAGGTGCCCTTGAGGAACATCCTCAAACACTTCTTTCAAAGAAACACTGCCCAGGTAGCAGCATAAACAGGAATGGAAATGTCTGAGTATCATTTGACAAAATATTATTAGACTCCTCTAAATGTAGTAAATCTAAAGTAAATTATATTTTGTTGTGCATACCACAATGACTCTCAGTCCAGTTAGCATCTGAGGGTCATGTAAATTTGGTAATTTTTTTTGATGAATCAGTGTCCCAAAGTCTTTTTTTTTTAGGGATATGAGGGTATTTTTTGTAAATTAAACATGATTAACTGTCTTTTCACATTAATATTTTCACTGGTGGCTTGTTTTTTTTTTTTTTAATTTATATTTTGGGTATTTTTAAAATTCCGTTTTAACTGCAGTTTTAAATACCTCCAAGCATTGCAGTAATAGATATGAAGGGGTATTTTAATTTTAATTTTCATTTTAATTGTAATTTTAATTGTAATTTTAATTTTTAATTTAATTTTAATTTTAATTTTAATTTTAATTTTGATTTATTTTTTAAAACATATACAGGAAAGTAGGAACATTTTTTCTCTCTAACAACATATTACATTACTTGTGCATGAGTCGTATTTTTTTTTTATTTGGATCTTTCACTGTCAAAATATTTATTTGGATTTATGAAATAACAGAGCATCATAACATTTGCATATGCAGCAAAAAATGTGTCCTTGGCAAGTGTAATGAGCATAAATTAAACATAGCTGAAAGCAGATGACAGCTACTTTGTATAATTCCCTTGCACTTTAAAATGATTGCCCAGTTAATCAATGATGAGTTACAGTGCAAATCTTGTAATAACACATGTGACATGTACATTAATAGGTAATTGGAACATTATGATGAATGTTACTACAAAAAATACCATGACTTAATGAATAGATCTTTTTTATTTTTCCAGTTTCTGACCAAATGATGGGTTTTATAGATTAAATAATCTGTTCATCCTTCAGTGTCACAAACCAGCATGGTGAAATAGTGTCTGTTTCCAAAATTTAGTTTTTGTCACTCCTACTGGCAGAATGCAGACTGAGTTAGCCATCATCCAGGTACTCCCCAGACAATGAATTTGGGGGAAAGGAATACCTATCATAATGTCATAGTACAAGAAGACACCTCCTGCACAACAGAGGTGAAAGAACGGCAAGGCCAGTACCAAGCAAGAGTCCTTTCAGGGAGTCAAATGTAATCTCTAGATGTGTTTTAATTTTATTTTAATCTAATTGCTTTTACCAAATTAAATATGGGATCATTTTAGTCCCTCTACTACTTCTTTTTCCCTTACAGAAAATAAAAAGGCAAAAGGAAAAGGAATAAAAAGGGATAAAGAATGTCCTTTCTCTACCTGTAGGTTTTCACTACCAATTGAACATCATCTTCCAGAAATGAAAGCCCATTTTAGAGTTTACCTACAGACATTATTTCACAGGAAAGCACCATTACCAATGTGAGCTGGTTGTTTTAATACTGTCACTAAAATCTGACTCTAAAGTCTGTTTTACCTTGTTCTTCCAGAGCACATTATAATAATCTAAATAGCAACTAGCTGCTGTTCACCTGCACCAGGTTTCATTGCTCTGCAACGAAGAGAACATTTTTATTGGCAGGTCAAGCCCTATAGAACTAATTTAAGTTGGCCTGAAACATTGCAGTTTTTCTCTGCGTAATTGAAAACAAAATTGCAACAATTAAGAAAATAGGCTTTGGATTCCATGAAAAAAGAGAGAAATGTTACTAGAAAGATGAATGTTGTAATAAGCTAGGCTGATCTGCATGCAAAAGCATTTTTTTCCATGCACCTAATTTTAAAATATATTATTCCTCGTTGAAGTGACACTGCTTTTTCCTTATCCTTGCAATCATGTATCAACCTCTAGGGAACAGAGACTCATTTATTGTGATTCTTTCCTCACAGGACTTTTGAATTGCTTGTGGCTTGCTCAGAATGCACTAGCAGAGTTGTCACTGCTTGGAACAGATATTGTGCTGGCTGTGCATTCTTTACACTGCTACCTACAGACTGATAGATTGATTTAAAAATGCCACAGGCAGTTTTCAAATTCCTTGCTGGGATTGGCTTCAGCAAGATCCGAGGCTCACCGACTGAAACTTGTGCTGATGCTTATCAGTTCTCAAACTCCACTACAATTTAGTGTTTCTAATTGCATGCCCAAAGTCAGCAGGCAATTGCACTTGTTGCACTGGACCATATGCTATGAAAGTCAGTGTCCACTAAAATCTACCTAATTTGTACCTATTTCTTTTCTACAGGAAACTAAAATCTTTTCCACAATTCAAATTGTCACCCCTACCCTTTTCCCCACTACCTCCAGCATGGATTAGGATCTGAGAAATCATCCAGAAAGTCCCCTGCTAAGTCGAGGTTCACATTAATTCAGTGAGCCCATTTCTGTAAATGCTGCTTTTGCAAACCCTGGTACTGTGTGGAGAAAATGTCTTCTGCTCCTCCTTTGCCCTGTAGGTCTGTGTTATTTTAGGAGGGTGGGAAATTTCAGATTTTGCTATGTGTGAATACTGTTGTCAGCAATGAAATCTGCTTTAGCATGATCTGACAGCCATATTGTTATTACCCTTTTTAATTTTTAATAGTTTTTGCTTAAACATGGTATGATTCAGTAATATAGCAGAACTTGGCACAGATTTATTACACTTTGTACGTGTTCATATATGCACTATATAATAAAGTGCAAATGACATTGGTAAGCAAAAAGAGATGCTAAAATACAATTAATAACCACATTAAGTGTTAAGGATATACTGGATCATTCTAAATTATAAACCATGTATTAACAGGAATTTCTATGATACACCCTAAATTGAGGGAGATCTTACATTCAGCAGACGAATTTGTGGTATCGTTGTTATGGAGTGCAGCTTTCCAGAGCACCTGTACTCTTGGATTTTGAGTTGGAGTCAGGTTTCTCCAAGGACTTGGCAGAAGTTGAGCTAATGGCCTTGCCTCTAAAGCACTCACCTGCTAAGGACCTTGTTTTCTGAAGGGCAGGCACTAGAGCTCAGTCCAGCCAGGGTGTCCCAAGCAGACACAATATTCTCTGATCTGCATGGAGGAAGCCAGCAGAGTTATCATATCAGGGCTACCTCCCCTTTGTCACCTGCCACCATGACTTTAAATGCCCTTCTCTATCTCGGTGCTAGCTACTAGAATATCCCTGCTGGAGTAAATTATTCTTTATTTAGTTTTCTCTTTCAGAGTATTGTATGCTGCTACTACAAAGGAAAACAAATTTCAGTTCTACCAAACCTAATCTATTTTGAATATGCAGATTTTTTACTCACTGATATATCAAAACAAACAATCTAATTTTGCTCCTTTTTAGCATTTGCCTTTGTTTTGAAAACAAGGACATTAGAATAAATTTTATAAATATAACACGTTAAAATATTAGCTTATTCACTCTATACAGTACAACAAGTTTCATAAATCTGAATTCCTGGCAGCTTCATTTCATGGTGCTGAAACATCTGAGTCCTCAGAGAATGCTGAAGGTAAAGCTTAGTAATTTCAATTTGTTCTAAGGTCAAACACCTATCCCCTCCCAGAAATGAACAAAATAGCTTATGAAAGATTTAAATTTTTTTCCCTATATATATATATATAGATGACTTTTTTTCCTCTAAGCAGTCACCCAGAATATTAGTAATAGACATTTAAAAGGTAAAAAGAATTGGTTGTAAAATTGCAATAATAATTCAGAACTATGACAATCATATATGTGTTAAATGTGATTATTATGTGAGCTTTTGACTTCATACTACTTGCTTTCTTAGAAGGACATATTCATGTAAAGACATGGTTGAATAAAAAGACTAAAGGCCAGAATCACATTTTTTTAAAAATTTTTTCTTTGTCACTGCCCCATTAAATCCAAGTGGCCTATATTGTGTCTGTGGAAGAGAAATATTGAGGTAAATCTTGGGGTAAGATCTTTAAGAATGTCAGTAAGTCAGCTAACATGTTACATGTGAAGATAAGGGCAGCTGAAACTCCTCCTTTGGGCCCTGACATGAAACTATATGAGACTCATATTCTCATTTGCTATTCTTCATCAAGGCTCTGTACCTGCTAATAGTCACATCTTCACGAAGCATTATCCTCCCTTATCCACAGTGATTTTAGAAGAATTTTCCCATATGTATTTGTACTGATTGTCACCAGGGAAAACAACAGCCTTCTCTACTAAGATTCTACTTATAGTCATACAGAGAAAGTAAACAAAAATAGCCCTCTTTTACATAATCAATATTAATGTAACCTAAAAACCAGTGTTTGAGTAACAAAAAGTGAAACAAAACACTTTCAACACTTTCTGGTTGCAAAGAGAAACATTAGATTGTTAGCCTGAGGTTTTAAGATGCTGGCATGAAGTTTACTACATTTTAAAAATTATAATTAAAAGCAATTCTGATGTTCTGATGGGTGATAATATGCTTGCATTAGAAAGGTCCATGGAAATATCTTATCTGTGTGCAAATTGTTTTGCGTTAAATAGGAAATCTTATAATTTTTGCCTTCTAAATTCATATGCTTTTCCATTTTTTTATACTTCGAAGGAAACTCAGGTCCTGTGTAGTCAAATAGAGGGAAGTCAAACCAGCAATTCTGATGATGTTACACCTCATTTAAGATGTAAATTAAAAAAACTAACAACATAGAGGTTTGCTTAACCTTTTGCCAGTGTGAAAATCCCTAATCTGATGCTTATATAAAGTTGGTTGATTTATTACAAAGTTTATTAAAGAAGTCTCTTGAGTCATTGAAAGTTCATTGTCAGAGACATTACTTTAGTAACACACTTTAGGATTAGTTTCAAATTTGTGTGAAGATTGTTGATCTAGCTTTGGTATAGAGAAAATGGATATATTCATAGAAGGTTCTGGACAGGTGTTCTATGGTGGAATCTATTTTTGAGGAAACATCCCTGACATATACTACTGCTGATCAAAAGTAGATTTTCTGTGAGGAACTCTATTACTAGTTCATCACAATAACTTCAAAGGGCATATGTTGAAGATCAATTCCTTTTTTTGGATGCATGTCTTTCCTGTTTATCTTACAAGAGTAATGAAAATACCACATTTCCAGAAGAATTCTTTTTTCTACAACATTGATTTCCATAAAAACAGAAACTGTTTCTGGGTCTTCTGATTCTGTCCCAAATCTTGCAGTATTTAGCTCAAGATTTGAAATTCTGTTTTGTCTCTTCACAGCACGGTCTGCTCTAGGTGAAAGAATGAAAAATAGTTTAGCTACTGCACGTTCTCCAATGGATGTTTTTAAATTCATTGACCCATTAAATAAAAAATTCTGTCCTTTATTGCTACAGAAAAAAAAAAAAACCCAACCAAACAAAAACCAAACCACTTGGAAATGTGAACTGAGACAGACAAAAAAATTATTGATTATCTATTTTGTCAAGTCCCAGTCAAAGAACAAGACAGGACTGTAAAACACGAAAGTGGGGGTATATGATCAAGTTTATATACTGGGCATTGGCTGAAAGACTTCATAAATGTAAGTAAAGAACTAAAACTATTGTTTAATAGAAGTTCTTTCATTGTTTTTTGAGCTGAACATGTGGCTGAGACAAGGAAATTTGTCTCTTTGCGTTTAGTGTCTGACAGTAACATTCTGTTCCAGTCTCCATTTCAAGAGACATGAGTAGCACCTGTTGGATATTGGTTTTCCTTCCACTTTTTAACCACACATCTTACTGAATTAACAGACAATTTTTCCTGGTAGTCTGTATTTTTAAAAAGCTGATAAGTAATGTACTATTCTTTCTTCCAAAGTATCTATTGCATTTAAACAAAATAAATAAATTAAATCTCTATATTCAATTCACCATTATTTCTTTGCAGACACACTCAGGTATGGCAGCAACGTCTTATAAAAAGAAAAAAAAAAAGAGCTCTCTACTCTTCCCTGGATCTATCTATACTGTTTCCATTGAAATTCCACTTATATAACACTGTAATTACTCCAGCCTCACTGCAGTTCAAGTAACTTAGTACAGTTTGGCATCACTTTGTCACATGCTAAACATCAGGCAGTAAATCTCTGGCAACACAGATAAGTCACTTACTGAAATAAGGCGTAACAATTCATCACTTCAGAGAATACTTGGCAGAATTAGCCATTCCTAAGACTACTATTCTTTACTGACAAACACTGCACAATAATTCCATCACACTCTGCACATCTCACATAGCTTAAGACAAGCTTTACAAGCTCAAAGAAGGTAGAGTATCCCTAAGGTTCATTTTGGTTATATCAGAAGAGACAAAAGCATCTGATATTGTACTTCTCTCAAAATAAAATTTTAATTGTATTCATGATTAGTGGTATATGTGAGTTTCCTGAAGAAATAATGCTAATTTTTATTTGTAAGACTGATTTTCACTTGAACAAATAAAATCATTCACAGAGGCATAATTGCCTTTTTTTTTTACGGTCTTTTTTACCCTAGATATAATGTTGTATTTTATGGTCAGAATATTCTCTAATTGGATTTCTGTTTCCTCATTCCTAATATTTTAAAATTATTTATATCTAGGTGTTTGCAGAGTAATTTACAGTACATAATCATAAAGTATCCTGCTGTGAAGAATATGACATGTACTGATGCATTTCTGAATGTCATGAAGCTGAACCAATCTCAGCTGTCAAAAATGTTCCATTAGGAAAAGCTTAAGTTTGTAAGCATCCATCCAGCATAAACAACATTTTTGACCTCTATATCTTGCAGAATAAAGGAAGTATACCTATTATTATGTGCATTTCAACTGTGCTGCTCTCACCAAGACTGCAACTACATGTCCAGAAGTCGAAGTGATAGAATAGGAAAGGAAAGAAAAGATCATTCCTTTAAAAGAGTAACCTATCTGAAATTCAGCCTACATCTTGGAATAAATCCATTATTTGTGTAGTGTGTGAATATGTCCAATCTTGCCTCATCCCAGTGCACAGTGTGCACACAATCATAATCCCAAATACAATTTCACTCTCTCCAGTTTGTCCTAGAAAAAAATTTTCTCCATCTTTACATGAAGCATATTTTCTTCTTATTTCAGTCTGTATTAGGTACAATTTCATCACTTTTTTTTCTTATAGACCCTTCCTTAACATTCACAGAATATTATCAAGAACACGGAGTATGCATTTTTTGCAGTTAAAAATAGCTGTGACACTTATGACAGTTTCTGTTTTGCCTGTTAGGGGTGGTGGTGGGGCAAACCTCATGTACCTTACAGATAGCCTAACATCAAACTCCTCAGCAAATTTGATATGCAAATACTGTGTTCAGTACATATACAAAGCTTACTTTTCTATATTATGAAATTTCTTCCTATATAATTGCATGAGTTCTATAATTCTATTACTGATTTTAATTTTCACATTGTTTCCCTTATCAACAGAGATCTAGCATTCCATTGTGGAAGGAAAGCTAAGGCTTCCCAACAGTTCAAATTTTAATGAATACTCAGGAAACGATTCTACTATTTGCTCATTTCTGCTTGCTTTCAGAAATGAGAATATTTTCTTTCTCCTGCAATGAAACCATGTCTCAGGTCCCCTTTTTTAATTATACAGACATAATTTTCTCTTTTTTTTCAGATTTAATGGAACCTGGGAATATCCAGGAAAACAGAATCTTTTTTGCAAACAAATATTAAACAATTTTCCATTTTATACTTTCCCGTTAGTGATTCAATTGGACAAAACACTTAGAGTCTCTAAATCTTACCTGAAAAAAACATAGTGGGGAGAAAACAAATCTTTCTTACATGTATATACTGTGCTAGAGCCAAAACAACAAATAAAAGAAGTAAAATTCAGATTTTCTATCTCATATCTATCTTTAAGGACATGTCAGGGAATATTCTTTACTGTGCAGCACAATAGAGGTATGATGTTACCCTCTAATGGCAATGGAAATTATTTAATTTGATCAGCCTAGAAGGAACTTGAAAAAATTATCATAAGATCATAGAATCACAGAATCATAGAATGGTTTGGGCTGGTACCTTAATGGTTTGGTACCTTAAAGTTCATCTAGTTTCAACCTCAAAGCCATAGGCAGTAAAATTCCTCATGAATGTCAATTAACTAGGTTTCTAGGATACTTAGGGTAGAAATGACAAGATGTGTCAAAAGTCTCACCCCATTTTTATGATCTGTGGCAACAGAGCACTAGTTCTTAAGTACAGAAATAAAGGTTAATTTTGATGCCATTCTTTACCATAACATACCATAACATAACATAACACACCATTCTTATCATAACAGAACTGAGTAAGTATATAAAAATGCAGCTACAAACTTTTTTTTTTTCACTATTACTGAATCTTTTAGCACCATTAGGAAAGAGATTTGACTTTGTGTACACAAAACTGTGTGCATTTGTGCAATAATTTGAAATTCTGTGTGCTCTGCCAAGTAAGGTTAGGGAGCAGTTGTTCTGAGGCAGGTGACCTTGTCTTTGATGTTAAACAGTGACATGGGAATGCTTTCACATGCACATCAAAGTATAATCCAAGTAGAACTGGATTATTTAACTGGAACTATTTGCACAAAGTTGTGAACAGAAATAAAATAACTTGTAAGAATATAAAACGTTTTATTACAGGTTAAGTAGTGGATAACCAAAACGTTAAATAAGAATAAACATTTTGTCCAAGGACTCACATTACGCAGATCAGTTTGAACTCACACAGTTATTAGTTAATAATGCCCACTCTCCTGTTCTGTTTCTACCCAAACTAAATTAACCTCTAGCTT
The DNA here is from genome assembly GCA_013396995.1 of Dicaeum eximium. NCBI lineage: Eukaryota > Metazoa > Chordata > Aves > Passeriformes > Dicaeidae > Dicaeum > Dicaeum eximium. The sequence continues at coordinate 102,922 of VWZP01009783.1, read as the reverse complement.
TTATTAAGCTAATGACTACATAGCAATGAAATCCCCACAATCTCAGCTTGGTCAGAAATCTTCTCCATCACATGACATCACAGTGATACTCAGTTTGTTCTCCTCTTTTATCTTCATTTCTGTGTTTTCATGGCAGTTCTTTAACACTAGCATAGGATGCCTGACTCTTCACAGGACATGAATTAGACAATGTATTGACTCAAAAAACCTTTAACTGATATACAATGGAAAGTCTAAATGAATCTCCACCCCTTTACATATACTAGAAATATCCGCCTATTAAAAATACTTTACAGTCCTGAGCAGCTAATAAAATGTACAAACACAACAAACAGACAGGGCAGTGCCACTTTTCATGAAGGCAGGAGAGGATGAATATGATTGTTTACAGCTTCTTTTTATTTCATGTCCTTGAAGATTCTTTCCCTGCATTTCTTATTTTGAATTTTGCTGTAAAAGATTAAGTACCCTTCTCCACACCCATGAATTAAGTACAAAGAAAATTTTTGCTCTAATTTTAAAGTAGAGTAGCTCCTTTAACTTCACTTGAAATGCAATAGTGTAAGTACTGATAGAGATAAAACTAGACTTTTTAGATTTGTCACTGCAGAATATCTACATGAGTTTTACTCTGAAAACAGAAGCCAACTGATGGCATGTTAGGATGGGAGGAAGACTGAGCATTGTGGGTCTACAGTTCCTTATAAGACAGTAAACATAATTCTCAAATCCATAATTAGTACCTATAATCAAAATCACTTTTTTTCCCCCACAGTGATACAAATAAGTGCAAATTATGAGCATAATATTTCAGATGTATTTAGAATGGTTAATCCCATTGTATTTCTCTTCACATGTATGCTGTTGTAGAGACTCAGATATCAGATCAGCAGAAAAAGTTAAAAAAGTTTAAAAAACATTGTATAAGAATAGTTGTTGTCAGAGTACTGTGAAACGTACTACATATCTTTATTGGCAATTGGGACATTAGAAAGTGAAAATACTTCAACACTTTGCAGATTTAAGGTTATGCTTTGTCAGTGGATGGAACAACTTTAGCCATTAATTTACAAGTAATTGCAATTAATAGTGAAAAAGTTTTCTATTTTAATTCAGCATAAATTACCTGGTCAATTGTGTTACTATGTCACTTGTTTCCCAGCTCACTGGAGATAACCTGGTAATAAGAACTAGTAAGTAAATATCTGGTAAGCAATCATTTTTCCTCACTGAAATTTATAATTATAGTTTTTTCCCTCTTTAATAATTGAATATATCTAATTGCTATTCCTTTTTACTTTAATGCTAGGTTTCAAACTGGTGAATGTACAGGAAAGCACTAGTAGAGACATTATTCTAGTGTAGCTTTCCCTTCTATACAATTTGAACTCAAGCAATAAAGCTAAATGAAAAAGGCACTATCCTAGACTTTCAATTACAGCAGAAGCAGGGAGCCAAAATTATCCCTTTCATTACTGAAATACTTCTCATAGCTACACAGGCAGAATCCCTGCTGCTGCTACTTCTGCTACTCCTGTTGCTGTAATGCTGTTACTGCTGCTCTTAAATTGAAGTGCCCTTGAAAACAGATGAGGTTATAGGTCACTAAATAGAAGTTAAAATTGTGGAAAATGTATATTTAAAGGAAACTGAAAAAAAAAAGGCAGGAACAGAGAGACATTCAGATCTTCTTTTCCTTTATCTCTCTTGCAAAGATATTATTTTTTTCCAGATCTGTAATAATTTGTAGCAGTAGCAATTGTGCCACTAGTTTGTCAGTGCACATGAAATATGAGTGTGAGCCCTATATGTCTTGTAGCAGTACTTATATCCGAGATATTTTGTTCCAAGAATCTACTGACTGAACAATTGGGTGCATTCCATCTCTGGTGTACCCACCTTTTACTGTGTTACAAATCACCGGGAAAAAGAATTATTCTTTTATTGCTTTGAACATCTTTACATGAAGGATATCATGTCTCAAGAGTAGCTCTTCATTTTCCCTGTCCACTTCACTTTGCAAGAGAATTTCTTTCTACCAAGCGCATAAACCTAACCCATGACTTCAAGAGTGGAACATCAAATCACAAATATTTGCATAGCTCTGAAAGTGGTCTAAGACTTATGTGATGTGGAACAACTTATTTATTGTCTACCAGCCTCTGTGATTTAGAATTGCCTCCTCTGCAAGAACTAAAGAAAAAAAACCAGGAAGGATCCTATGTCATATTTTCTTCAGTACAGGAGAAAATCAAAACTTATCCTACTATTACTGATGAAGATGAAAAGAACATTAAAGAGTAATGACAACATTCTGTTTCAGGCTGCACAAAAAGTGTCAGCAAATAACCATCTGAAGTTTATGTAGAAATCCTAGAAAACCTGTCTAAGCACAGAAGACAGTAGATTACCTAAGACAAAAGATTCATGCCTCTGAAATAAAGCAGCTAAAATGCATTCAGCAAACTGAAAAAAATGGTTCCTGACACATAACAAGACCAAACATCATCTTCACCTAACAAGAGTCTAGCACTTACATGTTTGAAGTTACCTTGCAAGGAACATATTGCAAGGAACATAGTGATGTGTCATGAGAGAATTGCAATAATGCACAAGTCTTTACGAAAATTTCAGTCATGAAGAAAGAGTAACCCAATCCATAAGATTTTCTGATGAATAACAAAGTCTGAAGATGTTGTGTACAAGAACAATACTTTTATAAATACTTTTAAAATTACATACTTGTACAAGGAAACAATAAAAGCAAAGCCTTCTGAAATTCCTCAGAAACTTCATATTTGCTTCCTTCTTCCAGTCTTGGATCACAATAAGTCAAATACTTCATAAAAGATGGGTTTTATTGTGTATTTTCTAGTCAGGTTGGGATTCGGGGTTTTTGCAGGGAGGGGAGGGGTAGTGTTTGGAATTTTTCCTCTTTTTTAACAAAAATAATAGCGTACATAATTATGTGTGTAATTCGCTTTTTTAGACACTGACTGCAGAAATAAAATCACATGTGACAAGGTGACCCCCCCCCTTATTTTTATTCATGCTAGAACTTATTCAGGATCTCATTAAAATTATCAGACACACTTAGGGGAAGGCTAGAATGTCAATGATTTTCTAATGACAGTTGCATAAGAGCGTCTATTACTGTGAGAGCTGTATGAGCCTTTCCCAACTCTTATCAGTTGAAGGTATTGGAGCCTGAGAAACACTCATCTGTCTCTGAGGAGAACAGTCTTTCTGAACTCTAAAAGCCTTTCTTGATATCCTGACAATTTACACCCTTGCTGAACTCTTATGAGTCTCTAGTGGAGTACCACATACACTTTCTGTCACTGTGGTACTGTCTGATCCCAAAATTTTCTGTGACAAAATAACTGGCAGTTATCATAAGCACAGAAGGAGAGAGTATTCAGATCAACCACAAAATCTCCAGCTTTAGTTCTCATATGAGTAATCACATATTGTCTATCCATGGAAAACTATTCTTATGTGCAATTGGAATAACTACATAATCACTTTGTACAGGTTTTATGACAAAATAAAAATTATTTCAGCTCTATTATGTTCTCTTCCTCAAATGCCATTTAGTACTGTCAAATTTTAGCTTTAAGTACAGTGACTGTTAAATATCATTCTTTTCTATCTTTCTTTTCCTCTCCTGAGAGAGGAGGAAACATCAGTACCTTTCTCTGGAAAGCTTTAAATTGTGCAGGTTTTGTAGTGCCACCTGTACTGCTGCTCTCTGTATCTCAAAAAGGCTTTCCTGGAGACAGAATAAGCACAAAGCAGGCAACTGATATGATGAAGAGCTTCTCACCTCCTCAGAGAAATGAAAACAACAGTGCACCCCTCTGTAGAGAAGAAGAATGAGGTGAGATCATAGTTTCAAATTCATTAATGAAATGGGTAAGATGAACATGGAACAGCTAGTCATCAATTATCTGACCCTAGAATTAGAGAATATCCATTGAGACTACCAGGAGATCCACTTAAAATAGGTGAAAGGATATATTTCTTTGCACAGTGGGCTGAAATGTTCTGTAATCTCTTTCTAGGGGAGATTGTGGAGGTAGATGCAGTCAGCTGCTTTGAAAATAAATTGAAAAAAAATCAGAAATACACTTGCAAACTAGATTATGAAGAGAATGGTCAGGATCATTAAACCAGTTACTGTGGAGAAGCATAATAAAAATGAATATCAGATATTGGTCAGATTTGTGTGCCTTCCCTAAGCATTATGTTATTGTCACTGAACTTGGTGAACCATTTGATCTGATCTAGAAAAGCATTTTTTATGTTCTCATACAATTCAACATGTTAAGATAAGGCTTATTCTTAGTCATGTTAAGGGATCTATTTCAGCTTCTGCTTAAATATTTCTCTGACATCTATCTGCAAAACAAGCATCCCCAATCAAAATGAAGGACACCAGCAATCAGCTGGGAATCAAATATGTTTCTAGCTTATGCAGTGATTTGATAAGTGAAATCATGCATAGAAACAAACTTTCCAGGCTCTTTGTATTCAAGTCTTCCAATAAATAATTCAGGAAGAAATCATATGAGAAATGTAAGAAATGTGGCTGCATTTTTTTCATTATTGACATACTCACTTTTGTAATTCCTGCTCTTTAGGAGATTCCACACTTTTAAGGGTTTAAATAACATTTAAGGATGCATTTCCTTATAGAGTAAGGGGTAAACCATAGACAGAAAGACAGAGAAATCATTAATGCAGGCACATTAAAATATCTTTCTTCATTTAAAAGCCAAAAAACCAGAAATGAAAACAACAAATATTTTAGACTGCAGATTATGAAGTATTGCAAATTGCTATGTATGTTGAGAATTTGTTTTTCCTCTACTCATCATAGATACATTTACCAAATTTATTGAATATATTTACTACTTGACTGTTAAATACAAATATAAAATAAGATTATCATTGTATTGCTGTTTTTATGAATATTAATTAAGATTACAAAAACCTAAAGCAAACCCCCAACCTAAGAATTCTTTCCCAAATAATGCCTTATCCTTCACCACATCTATTCTACTATTCTTTGGAACATTTTTGCAGAGAATCAGTCTCCGTCTCTGAAGGTCTTAAGAGTGTTATTGTCCCCACAGTGTATTTTCAGAAGCACTGATCTCTGTAGCCCATGCTGACTTTGCTTTCCATCTAATTACTTATTCTCTCCTTTGCATTTCCTCTGGAATCTTAGTTTATCCCAAGTTTTTCCACCTCCATAGCTGTTACCTACCACATTGAGTCACTGCAGAGCTGGAGAAAGATGCAAATAAGACTTTGTGCCAGCTGCCTCTTATCAGCTCAGCCAAAGTAAGGCTGAATGCCAGAAAAACAAGAAACAGGAGGCAGGCAGGATAAAAGACTGGAACTATGGGCAGAATACTAAATATCTGAAGCCAAGAATGTAGAAAAAAACTACTGCTGCCCACACCTTCATTTGTCTTATCCCATTTTCTCATAGCTATTTGTATTTTTTTTAAATTCCAATCTAATGAAAGGTGATAAATCAAGAATTGATGCTGATCTGTAACACTGCAGGACCCAAGTGATTAATTGCTTTTTTTTCTGTTCTTTTTCTGCAATCCATAGGTCAGGAAAGAAAATATTAGAATTTGTGATGAAGGGCAAAAAGAAACCTTGTTTTATCATGCAGAAGCAAAACCAACAGGTGGATACAAACATCCTTCCAGCTTTTTACTCCCTTTCCAGTATCCATGTCCATGGACAGAATTTGCTCTTATTTCTGAACAAACAGAACTCAAATTCAATTAAAACTGGGATGAACCTTGGGGTTTTTCTAGCTCCTAACCCCTGAACTCTGCTAACAAGGGACAAAGAGGCCCTACAAGCTAAGACTTTTTCTGCTGCCCTTAGGAGCAATGAGCCATAACAGTTACATAGTAAGGATCCCTGCAATTTCATTAAGAATTTTATTGTATGATCTTTCTCTACATTTCTTCTCTTTCCCTGCATGGAACTCCTAATGCTGACAGTAGCTCACACCACTCACAACATTCAGCTGTTATCTTTTTTCTTTTTTTTTTTTTTTACAAAGCAGAATTAAATAAAGACGAATATATAAAAAAATTTTGTACAAAAGTATACTAGACTACAAAAATGTGCATTTATTATACAAAAGGAAAGCATGGCAAGGAATTCTTCTGAACAGCTTCATGTCAATAATGCTCTGATGTGTGTGTCCTTCCACAGCTGCCAGAACAGCAGAATTGTCCTGTCTCACACACAGAGACACACAGATTCTTTGTGGCATGGTGTGCTTTAAAGGAATTATGCATGCAAGCACATGTGACTAGCTGTACAGAGTGGGAAAAAGTCATGGGGTCAGAGTGATAATAATTATTCTTTGGTGAATCCTTGTTAATTTAAGATGCAGTGCATCCCAGTCAGCTGCATTTTGGAAGAAAAGCAGAAATGTGTTGGATATTTCCCAAGGCAGGTAAAAGATTGAGCTCAGTTTTGTCTAGCTGATGTACTGAAATTCTCAGCAGTGCTGACAGGAATAAATGCTCTGCCTGGAAAATGGCAGACCACATGGAGATGTATTTGCCATTAAAATTACCCAACTGATCATTCGTTAAATGTGAAGTGTGCCCACCTACTTCTAAATATCAACAACACATTTGATGAAAAATGGAAATGTGGCTGTTTTTATGTCAGTGTTTCATTTGCCACAGAGATTAGAGTAAACAGCACCATAAACATAAATATCCTTTGCAGGTTTCATTGTTAGTAATTCAAGATACAGCACCTAAAATTCTAGAAAACTGGTGAAATATGATTAATGTTATAAAACTAGCAAAACTAGTTTCTGAAAGAGTAGTTTTCATTCTCTTCTAAAATAATAAGCATATTTTATATGTCCTTACATAGTTGTTTATTAAATTAAAAACACAGTGTATGTGAAAATTTAATGGAGTGAATAATTTTTTCCCCTACTTGTAATGATTCATCATCAGGATCTAATAGAACACAACTTTCATCTCTCCCAGGAGATTCAACACTCTTTACACTTGAAAATATCAGTATACTGAACTTCTCAATTGCAGAGGAGTGCAGGCTATGGTGTATAGGAACAAAGAGATTCCTGACAGTTGTGACATGAGGATTTACTATATCAGTTTCATAAGATGTAGAAAAAATCTCCAAGAAGAGTAAAATGAGGGTAAAGGAACTTGTGTCTCCCCTGTTTCCAGAGGCACAAAATTCTCACAAAACCTCTTTCTTCATTTTACAAATAATAAAGCACAAAAGCATGAGATTTTTGCAATATCTCACAGAATTCTTACACTGGTGGCTTTCAGTTATTTCTGAGACTTTCTGATCATGAAGTTATATGGATAGGGGCATGCTACACACAGGCTCTCTTGGTATATATTTGCTGTTGTAGATGAAAATTCAACAGGACTTTTGTACTATTTCTTCTTTCAGAGAACCCTCTCATCTTCAGCATCAATTCTGTTTTTTTCTGTTCCTGGCATATACCTGACACCCATCTTGTGAACCTGAATCTTTTGTCAGCAGTTTCTGTAATGGGAAAATATTCAATGAAATAGATGGCTGGGTTTTCTGGGGTTTTCAAAACTCTGCATTCCCCTTGCCCAGTGGAAGTACAATGGAATATGACCAGGTTTCAATCCTCAGCTTCTAAAAACAGCTTAAAAGTAACGCTAGACCATGACCTGCCCATCTGCAGTCAGCCCACAATAACTTCAGTGTGTGAGTTGCTCTGGAGTGCTGGGAGCAAGCCCCACTTTGGTGGCTCTAGCTTCTAGTCCTTTAAATATGAAAACTGATAGAAAGGTAGAAACAGAACTAAAGATATTCTGCCTTTCTCCATAGCTTCACAAAGTCTATTAGTTTCAATGAAATGGAAGTTAAATCACATGAGGACTATGGTCTAATCATTAGAATGACCTCAGCTTTTAAAAACATACATTCCTCCCCACAGAGTTTATTTAAATGAAGAGATAATAATTTTCAGGCTTTTTCTCCTTTATCACAGAGGTTTTGTGACCATTTCTGATCGGTTCAGCCCTGGCCAGCAGCATTTCCATGCAGGAGCTGTCTGACATTGGCTCTGCTGTACATGGGGGGAAGCTTTTGGCAGCTTCTCACAGAAGCCACCTCTGTAATCAAAATCGGGCCACATAAGCCCAAAACAACAGTGAACTGGTGCAAGACAGTCACATCATCTTGGAAAATTATTATCTTCAGCATTTAGAATCACATCTTTTGCTTTTATCTGTTTTTTAATGATATAAATAAATCAATGGGTCAGTTCTGTAATTTTAAGGACAATGTTCAATGTGGCAATTTTTACATAATGTTAAAAGTAAGATGTTAGCATGCTTAGGTCTGGCAAGGCAACCTTTTTCTTCCATAAAAAAAACCCCTCGCTTCTGAAAGCTGAAAGCTTGTTCATTAATGGGGAAAAAGATGAAAATGACACAACTCAGTAGTATTTGCAAACTATGTAATGTTAGAAGTAAACAGAGGCTTGGATAGCCAATAGCCCTACATTCAGAACTCTCTCTAGATAAAACATACTCTGATTTATGTCTCTGCTGTTCATAATTCAGAAGAAAAACAAGGCTGTGGGTTTCCTGTCTCAATACCTTCACCATTTTGTATCATCACTGATTGGGTTTTTTCTCTGTTTGGAGAAAAATTCCATTCTAACGTGTATTCTTCCAATTATGTTTTGCTGCAAGATGGACATTTTAAGTTAAAAGATACAATTGTAAATGTATCGGCTGCTGTTAACACTGTCTAGAGAGGCAAGAACTGTTTTTAAGTTCCATTTTGTGAACAAAACCAGATGATACCTGACCTAGATATGCATTGAACTTAATAGGATGACAAATGAACAAGGAATAAAGCTGCATTCACTAACAATCATGTTATTCCAACATTAGATTAAGACACTCTTGCAAGGTTGTTGCCTGTATGCTTCATTTCTCTACTGCTGTGGACTATTATTTCAGTACGTAGCAGAATTTATCTACAACTTCTGTCTCTACAGGTTTTGTGTTAGCTTTGGTGCTCTGCTTCTCTGTTCCTTTTTTTGTTCCCTTGCTCCCTGTGATAGGGAATTTACAAAAGAAGGATGGTAGAATTTTAAGCATCGGACATAATTAGAAAAATGAGGAAAATAGAGCACACACCCTGTTCTTAAATGTTAATTTGACAACTGAAATTCAACTTTAATAATTTATGGACCTCAACAACATGATCTAACACATGTAAACAATACAAGATTTCATGTGATAACTTTGTCCTTTACTCTTTGCAAGGAAGTGATAAAGCCAAACTCTGTTTGGCATAAAGTCAATTTATGTTCATTTGGTCCAACAGTTGTAGCAGCACGATTGAGCAGCACCACAAAAACATTGCTCACTTGCTCATCTACTCAGGAAATAGAAATAATACAACATGACATCTCTTCAATCACTGAGCTTGAAAGGTGACTGCTGAATATCAAACACATGCTAAAAACTACTCAGGATTTGAAAATCCTCAAAAATAAGGAAGTTTAAGAGAGTCACAAGTCAAGCAGATGAGACAGAAGGCTACTGTGGCTGAACAGAGATCCTCTCTTGGAAATAGGGCAAAAATGGAAGAATGGAAGGTGTATGCCCAATGGAAACAAGGTCAGGTGACATGGGAAGAATACAGAGATGCTGCTTGCCACTGTAGGGAGAAAATTCATGTATCGAAAGTTCAGCTGGAGTTGAAGTTGGCCAGAATTCTGGAGGACAATAAAAAGGAGTTTTTTCAAGTGAGGGGAGGAGGAGGGCAGACACTGATCTCCCCTTCGTGGTGACCAGTGACAAGACCCGAGGGTTTGGCCTGAAGTTGTGTCAGGGGAGATTTAGGTTGGGTATTAGGGAAAGGTTCTTCACCCAGAGGATGGTTGGGCACTGGAACAGGCTCTCCAGGGAAGTGGTCACAGCAGCAAACATGAGTGTTCAAGAAGCATTTGTACAATGCTCTTGGGCACATGGTGTGACTTGGGGATGTGCAAAAATTGGACTTGATGATCCCTCTGGGTCCTTTCCAATTAAGTTTATTCTGTGATTCTGTGACATATATCAGTATTTTACAGATATAGAGAATACTTCACTGGCAAAAAGAAAAACAGTTCTTTCCAGCTCAAGTTCAAACACTTTAAAAGCTGTTAATGTATTCTTTCTTATTACAATTATTCATCCAATATAGCTTTGAAAGAGTCGTTTGCATACAGAACAAAAACAAGCAACAAGAAGTTAAATAGGTTCAAATAAATATTCACACTTCATATGTTTATCTAAATCAAACCTCCAAAGCCTTTCAAGTTTACTCAACATAGATTTCACTCCACCTTGTAAACTGCTTCTTAAACAGGTCTTTTAATTGCTTCAGATCATTCTGGTCATTCACGACATTCTGCACAGTGGAATAAAATAAAAATAGCAGAAAATCTGAGACTGACACATATAAAATACCCTATTTATGTGTTCAGTAATTCTTATTCGAGTCAGTCATTCTCACAGTAATGCCGATCTGTCAAAATCTATAATTTTTGGCATAGTTTATCAATATGTATTTTTCATTTGATTTCTCATTTTATATACATTTATGTGCTATTCCTCTCTTCCAGAAAGTGAGTTCAGAATAACAGCTGTCTTTATAGAACATGCCATTTTGTGATCCTTTTTTATTTAGCTTTTTTCTTTTTCATCTATGTTCAGTTCCAGTTACCTTTATTTCAGCTGTTTATATTTTAGAATTTTAGCGAGATGTTGTCAAAACCCTCATGATGCTTTTCCTCAGTTTTCTGCCTCAATGTATATACTTCCACCATTTTCTCCCAATTTAATCAGCATTTAATCAGTGCTTGCAAACTTGATTAATCACAGGCCTTAAGGTTGCTGGACCATAGATGTTTATGGCCTAAGTAAGTATCCTTATGAAAATTTCAACAGGTTTAAAAAATGCAGGAAAATAGAAAACTGAATCCAAATTTTACCTCTGCAATAGAGAGTAGTAGATTTTCTTCAACACCTGGGTTTCAAGAGAAAGTCTCTGGGTCCATAACCCAGATGATAATCTGGGATCATAACCATGGAACTACTTACCAGAGGCATAAATTCTGCATGGAGATGAGTGTCCAGCAATGTATCCCAGAGATCAGCACTGGGTCAAATCCTGTTCCACATCTCCATTAATGATCTGGATGATGGGGTAGAGCACACTATCAGCAGATTTGGGGATGACACAAAACTGGGATGAGTAGCTGATACACCAGAGGGTCATGCTGCCTTGTCAGGCTGGAGAAATGGGCTGACCAAAACATTTTGAAGTTCAACAAAGGAAGTGCAAATTCCTTCACTTGTGTACAAATAGCATCATGCATGGTACACACTGGGGACCAAGGAGCTGGAAAGTAGCTTGGCGAAATAGCCTGGGGGACCCTGGCAGACGCGAAGTTTGACATGAGCCAGCAATGTGTCCCTGCATGTAAAGAAGGAGAATGATATTCTGGCTGCTTAAAGGAGGAATGTTGCCAGCAGCAAGAGCGGGGATTTTCCTGACTACAACTTAAGGCAGCTTTTGATAATGAGGAAATTGCTTTGGTGAATCCCATTCTTAAAAGTTTTACTTGTCTTCCTGTATTGTGTATCAAGGGTATAGATTCCACCGGGATGCACATATTTGGAAGTGCCTTTTTGAGATCTACGCTGTTTGATCATATTATTTATTTTCATTTCTTATTCCTTTCAATTTTAATATCTTTAAAGAAATCAGTACTTTGCTTGAAATAAAATGAAAAATGTTTTTGCAGTAAGCCTTCTTTCTAATGTGAGAACCAGGAATTAAATTTGTTACATTTTGCGTTAAACTTGACAATTAACAAAGAGAATGAGTCAGATACTAATATATGAATTCTCTTATTAATCTGGAAGTGTAAATTAAAGGACTGACGCTGACTATATAATCTGTATTTCTGAAACTAAAATTTGTAGGTTTGTTTTTCATGAAGAACAATTGATATATTTAGATTCTCTCACATGATTTAGTCTTTTTAAATGGTAGTTTTTAATTAGATGTTCCAATTAATGCATCAATGTTTTCAAGCATCAGAACATTTATTCTAACACATACTGTGTTTCTTTCCAACTATCATTTTATTTTTCTGCCAGTGAACATCTTTCTCTCTTAAAAAATATTTCACTTTCTTATTTTTTTAACTCTTAAAGCTGTGGGAAATTATTAAAGGCAATTTCTGCTTTCCATAGTTAGATTATGAAGAAATCTTATGTTAGGGAATTAGAATTTATTAAACCTTTGTCATAGTCAGTGAATAATCTTGTATTGCCATGTCACTGAATATTTTGGAAAAATATTTCACACTCTATTTCACAATGTTTTCATACTAGTGAATTATTACCAGTATGTCTTTTAAAGCAAGTAATTTGATTGTTTTCTATCTTACCAAATGTTGTCAAAATAGAGAGGATACGGTGAAAAAGCACTGCTGGACTCTGCTTGCACAATTAATCTTTAATGTCACCACTGCAATGATAACATCTAATTTTATTTATTTTAAAAAATTACACATTAGGAATTGATTTTTTTCAACTATTTTGATTAAGCTACAGTTGGTTTGGCATCTATATCCTTTATTTGGTTTGCAAACCCCAAAAAGTTATCTCAAAATACATTTTAATTTTGCAGCAAAAGATGGAGATAAAAGGACACCAGAAACTGCAGGAATTTCTGGGTACAGAAGGACATCTCAGATCCATTGATTCAAGCCATTAATCTGACTGAAGAGAGCTCTACCCTAACATCAATTTCTCCTGTAAGAGTCACCTTTCTTGTCACTCCTCAAGCTTCACCTTTATCCAGTTACTCAATGGAGTAACAGTGAAGTGAGAATACAATGTTAAGAGTGAGGGATAAACTCTTAACCTTGATGTTTCTATAACTGCTCTAAAGGAAAACAACCCAAGGCCATTTTCCAAAGGGCCAGTTATTTCCACTGACTTTAAGGTTACTTAAATATTTTATATCTTTTTGTTCAGCTGCATGCTATGAAAGTAAATAATGATTTACACATAGAAAGAGAAATCCTAATTTCTTGTTGGAAAACTAAGTAGTAGTGCAATAAGGCATTTATACAAAACCAGCACAAATATTGGCTGTCTTGATGTATGAATTAAGATATGAGTCCTGTTTCTATTTGCAGAAACAAGAAAAAACAATCAGTATGTAAAAAGAAAATAAAACACATACTTAGGGTGATCAGGACAGCCTAACAGGCTCCTTGCATACCCTGCTACAAAGCAGTAGCATATATATGGTACACAGGCAAAAATACAGACTGAGACATTTTGTTCACCTCCTCTTATCAGTACTGTTGTCACAGAATAACTGCTTGCCTGTTCACCTCTGCTGTAGGAATTCATGTGTATCTGAGAATGTAATGCGCTTGTCAAGGTGACAACAATCTTGTATTTGGCGCTTCAACATCTGAACAAAAAGCTAGTGGAAAATGTGTGAAATATGTTTTAAAAAGCCATTTGGATGCTAAAGTAAAATTCCCTCTGGGCTTTAAAAATAGCAGGTGGTCAGTAAGGAAAAAGCTTTGGTGTTTTAAGGTTCTTGAATAATTGTTGGTAACGTCAGATATGATCTATTTGATATTACAGTCTATATGCCAGCTAAATAATTTCCATTTTGGACTAAAATTAAGTGTAATACTTGCTGCAAAGCAACAGTGCACACTGCAAAGAGTTTTCTTATCAGAGACACTTATCCAAATCCTAACCAGGTATAAATTAAAATAAGTGAAAATATCCCAATCACGCCAGTATTACTTGCCCACCATCTTTGATTCATCATCCTCACACCCTCACACAGTATTTAAGCGGAGGACTTTTTTTTTTTTCATGTTTTTATTTTATTTTGTTTTAACTTTTTTTTTACAGAAAGATTTATAGAAGACTTTTCTTCGTGTCTCTCCCAACAACACTTCAATCTGAGAGTTGGGATATATGCCCAGGACAGCTATAAATTGCTAAAACAAATGTCAACTGCAAAAATGCTTAGCTTGAAAGCAAGACATCCAAGTGAAGAAAAACCTGTAAAGTAGGGAATATGGAGCTGACACAACACAAGTACATGAGAGTAGCTTGTTAGAAAGATCCAATTGCTGTAGGTCTTCTGCCAGCTGTGAGCTGTAATGGCAGGAAGAGTCATTATAACCTTAGCTAAAATTATGATCGCTCTTTTGGGCCAACACAATACCAGCTATCATTAGCTTTTAGCAAGTAGAACTTTGCCAGCTACTAAGCCTGGGTAGGACACTGGGAACTGGAAGGAAATGGACTTGGAATAATGTTGCTGCATCTTTTGACGTTTCTTGGTAAGATAAGAAAACAGTAGGTGGTTACAACATCCATATTACTCATAAAATTCATTAATCACTCTCTGTCTTACAATATTAGGAGGCCTTTTTTTTAAAAAAAATAATGACTTCCATTTTCCTTCTGCAAAGTGCCTCTGGTTAAGTAGCTAGGAAAATGTTCTCAAGTTTTGGGCCAAATATTTTCCTTGTGTAAATTCACTGATATTGTACAAAATCTTCTTGTTGCAGGAAGAATGCCGCCCAAGTAATTAAATTCAACACTTATGAAGGCATAGGAAAATTAAATCTGCTACATTTTTTCCCAGTATTGCAACAGGCTGTATTAATTCAATCTACTATGTTAATGGTAGGAACTATATTTTTATACAGCTGTTTCTGTGGTAAAAGTGAACCATACCACACAAGACTTACTAGTAAAGGGCTTCCACTCCGCCAGGAGATTAAGGTGTTCCATTTTGATTATAAACCACTAAAATGACAGGAAAGGGAATGAAATGGATTGTAAAGGATGAGGAGAAAAGCACTGAAGCTAAAGACATAATAGATTCCAATGTTTTGTGGGTTTTTTTCCTGCCAGTTTTCTGCCTGGGTGGTATGCAAAACCAGATGATGAGCATACTTTGCTGTGGACACTACCACAAGCATTACTACTATTTTAACTTTATCTACACAGAGGGGTTTTTTTGTGCTGTACTCTCAATGGAGAGAAAAAGCTATTCAAATTCTTTTCCCATTTCTGTTAGTCATTTTAATATAAAGAACACTTTAGGTTTTGAATCTTCTGAAAAGGTAACCACGTCTCACTGGTTTTTTTTTGAAAGCTCTCAACCAGCAAACCACAGGCTGAGATAAATATATATATGCTGATAATAGAAAGAACAAGAAATAAAAGCAGATGCTGAAGGCTGTTATTAGAAGACTAAGCATTGCTTCTTCTTCTTTGTGGGGTTTGTCAATGAAAAATAATGCATTAGCTACAAAAAAAAAAGCTTAACCCTTCACATTCCATTCTTATAGCCTACATAATATACTGATAAATTTGAAATTGAGTGGTCTGTCTTACTGCTCCAGTGAAAACTATTCAGCCATTAGCATAAGCAGACTAGATACAGAGGAATCTTCTTAGATCATGAATTCAAGTTTATTCCACTACACTTGGACACAGAATTGGGATGAGAACCACATGGACCATTTAAGCCAGAAGCAAATGCCAAAACCTGGCCTCTGTACTCTTAGTAGAACTACTTGAAGTCAAACAACTGAATTGAACGACTCTGCAATCTAATTCCTTTTCAGATCTTAGTCTGCAGATGGCTTCTATCTGATAAGCATTTTTCCTACACGTTTCCAACTTTAGACACATTTTATGATGCTCCCCAGCATTTATCCATCCTGTCTTTTTAGCTACTGCAGAAATACAGGACAGCTACCTTGCTGTTACCTACAGAGAACCTTTTATTTGGAATAGACATGACTCCAGTTTCTAGGTCTGGCAAACTAGAACATTTCATAAACAACACATTTAATCAGGGACTATGTTTTTAATAAATTCAACCTTCTGAAGTTTTTTTTAAAGCTTTGATCTACTCAGTGTTAACTCAGCAGGACTTAAAGAATTGTACTCATTACACAGAACTTCAATGGACTCCGGAGATTGATAGCCTAATTCTAAATTTCTTCTAATCCCAAAGAATTCTGTTTTATTAATGTGTTTCCAAAAATTATAACAATTTAAAAAAAGGATATTTTTGTCCTTTAAAGCTAGTGGCAGTTGTTTCTGTGTCCTAGAATTGCACAAAATCTGACAAATTTAGAAAATAAAGCTTCTGAGTTTTCAATTGATCCACATACAATAATTGATTGGTCTTCAGGAAGACATCCAATTATCCTTCAGAATGTTCCTGCACCCCCATTGTTGCAGCAGTTTGGCATACATGTAGATGGACAAGTAGAGAGGAAAAGAAGTGGGAAGAAAGGGTAAATATTTCAGATTCTGCTTAGAGCATCATTGGACAGTTATTGCATGGTACAAAAATGTATTTCAAAATTGTTTGGTAGGTGGGAAGCAACCAAACACTAGCAACAGTTGGTGATCTTTAAACATTTGGTCTTTCAAGCCTCTTATAAAGTGAAGCAGAGGTTTAGAGAAAATAAAGTGACTTTTTCCACTCGGCTGTAAACTAATAAGTTCATTGATAGATAATACTGACTAGGAAATGGAAAGGCTGTGTATGTTATATTATCAGTAAATATACGTCCAGGAAGCACATGAATCATAAGAAAACATAAAGACTGTATGTAAAATTTAAAAATTGACTTGACAATAATATTAATCAGGTATGAGGGCTAAATTTTCCAAATGATAACGTAAGTATTTTGAATCAATGTAAGTATTTGGGTAAGTGTTAGCAATTACAGACATAAGCAGGATATGAATTTTGGACTGTCTCTCTAAGACAGCTATCTAGTAAGTGTTGCTATTCTGTGGGGCATCTAGTTATTAAGTATTCTGAAAAAGTGCAGTGGAAACTTGGTTTAACCATGAAAAACAGTTTGGGAATGAATCTGTAATCCTTTATTATGTGATCTAGCAAAATCAAACCAGAACAAGTGCTTCAGAAAAAGGGAAATTAGCAGAGTCCCACACAGAAACTGAGAATTGTCCATTAAGATATAGCAGCTTTCTGTCCTGCGAGTATTGTTAAGAGAGGAAGCACACTAAATACTAAATTATTGCAAGGGATTCCCATAAGAATGACCTTAGTGAAGCTGATGCCTAATTAAATAGCCACTCATGCATCTTGTATTTTTTCCCATGTGCCTAGAAAAACATTTACTCCTATACAAGAGACTTTGTTTCAGTCCTTACTCATAGAATCACAGGAGGTAGAGCTGGGAAGGAGGGAGGAGTGGAGGTAAAAGTGTTTTTAAGGGTTTATTATACTTTATTTTACTTCTCCTTACTCTGCTCTGATTTTGCTAGTAATAAACCAATATCTCTAATTTGAGTCCTTTTTGCCCTTGACAGGGTTTGGTGAGTGATCTTTCTCTAGCCTTATCCCTGCTCATGAACCCTTTGTCATATTTTCTCTCCCCTATCCTTCTGTGGTGTGATAGAGAGTCATCCAGGCAAGGTCAACCTCTACACATTGTGGTGCCTAAGAGTGTACACAGAACTCAAGGTGAAGCCACACCAGTACAGAGCAGGGCAGGATGATCCCCTGCTCAAAACACTCTATCTTATACATCAGTACAAATGCTTTACATTGAAATCTGGTCAAATGTCTCCACCTACAGACTTGTCTTTTTGAACAAAAGGTATTCTGCATGGTTGGAGTTTTTTTTTCCTTCTTTGGAAAAAACCCACTTCTAACTTAACATAATCATATCTGTCTCAAAATGAGAATTACAAATTGAACATTCACACTTAAACTTTCTTGACAGCACCTTATAAATTATGGTTTTCATTATGAATAGAAGAAACAGTACAGGTCATGATATTTTATATTGCACCTTCACATGGAAGAGATCAAAAAGCGTCACAAGAATTGCTAACTGTCTCCTGGCAGACCTCTTAGCAAATGACTATGTACTGTCCATATTTCACCTATGAAAAACTGAAGTAATTTAAGAGTGGATGACATTTTAGAAAACAGTGAGTAAGTGGAACACTGTGGTTTAGACTTAGACTGAGCAAGGGTTCTTGTGCTTATGTTCACACTTGGATTACGAATGTAAACTGAATGGAAGTCTTTTTACAAGAGGCCATTGTTCAAATTCTTTGGTAATTAAAGATAGGAAAACACACTCCCATTTACTTCTTAGTATTTCTTATATTGTTTTTTCATATATTCTTGTGGTTTTCATCTCCAGATGAATAAAATAGAATCACAGTCAATGAAAGAGGTGACCTCTGTACCACTAGAGAGGGCCAGAGTTTCCAGTTACTAAGAAAAAATGTATTGCATTTTTAATAAACAGTCCTCATCTTCTGTATCAGGAGAAAGTCTTCTATAAGCAACATCTCAACTGAATAGCATCATAAGGTGCTTTAGAACACACAGGAATATACACATACAGCAGTGATAACAAAATAATTTGCAATTACAATTTAATTTGACAATTACCTATAATAACCTGAGAATCAGACCTATAATACTGTCTATCCTCAAAAGGATGAACTAACATGAAACTGTGCTTAAATCTTTACTCTTTTTTGTAAGCTTCTTCTTCTTTCATCAGAACTTTCTGGATAAGGCCAGATAATGTCTCTTGCAAAAGCAGAGGGGTTGAAACAAGATCTGTAAGGTTCCTTCCAAACCAAACCATTCTACAATTCTGTGATTAATTCTAAAATATATCAAGTGATGAATAATGGCATTGTAATATACATTCTCCTACTGGTATAACATTATAGACTACTATGCTATACAATAATAAAACTTGATACTACTTAAATATACTGTCAAATCAGTTTCTTGCCAAACTTATGTGATGGACTTTCTGTTTATAGAACGTTCACCAGACACTTAGGTAAGTAAAAATTATTTGATGTTATGTTTCTATTTCTACCTTCTAGCTTTTATGGGGCAAAAAAGGATTAGTTTTCAGGTTTTAGGAAGAGAGGTAACTATGTACTTGGATTTTATCAGCTAATTATAAGGGAAAACAATGCAAAATCACTGTTGATCTGAAGAAACACTACAGAAAAGGCTTTTTTGCCTTTATCTTTACCTCGTCTGCTTTAATTCAGTCCTGAGATTTGATATAAGAAACAATAGTGTGTTCTTGTTTTGCTTTATTATGTTGGAAAACATGACAAGAAACAGTAGAAATCTCACTATAAGGAGTAAATTTTTAGAAAGTGTATGTAGAAGTATGCTTGTATATATACCTGCATACACAAATACACAGAGACACAACATAAAATTATTTTACATTTGAGAACAGTAAACTTTTTCTGTGACATATTCAGAATTTTTCTAAAGCTAAACATTTTTAAAAATAGCTTTCTCTAGAAAAATTAATGTGATCCAATGCAACCCCCCCAGTTTGCCAGTAGAAATGGTGCCACTGTTGGCAATGGAAACTGAAACATTCTGGTTTAATTGACATGGCAATAACATAATCAGCATGAAGGTGCTCATCTTCTTTATGACAAGATTTCTGGTTGGTTGAGAGCTTTGATTCCTACCTTCTGATCCAACTCAAACTCATCAGTTTGGGCTGATGAGTTCTTCATCCATTAGTTTGTTTGTTTTTATAATGAAAAATGGTATAAAATTGCAATCCTGATCTTCTTCTCAACAATGCAAACTTTAACAGAGCAAGATAGTGAAACATGAGGTAACACCTATTGTAATGATTCCATTCATGAAAGCTGCCAGGTGACAGCTCCACAGCTGGTATTCCAGAAACAAGGCTTGCCCAAGCTGACACTACAAATGTAGAAAACATTCCTCCCCTGTGTCTCTCTTACCAGAGATCCAAGAGCCTTCAGTTCAATACAGTCAGTGTTTGATCACTTAGCCAATAAAGAAACCAGTTGTGTTGATTTTCCCCCTTTACACTTTCCTTCCTGCTCCTCAGGTGTGGGGTGGCTGCTTTCTTCTTTTTTCCCATAAGCTCAAAAATTTTCAAATGCTCTTGGCTTAAACTCTTCCTAAATTCAGTGAAATCTTCAATTCACATAAAAAGTATAGCTCCTAATGATATGACCCATGGAAATAAATTGTGAAGAGTAAAGCTAATTCAGTCTTATGTTATCTGCTAAATGTTTCAATTTTTCCATGCAGTTGAATAAAATTATGCCCTTAAAATAATTTTACCAGGTTTTTTAAGTCACCCACTGGCACAGTTTCCAACTTTATAGAAAATTTGTATAACTTCATAATAAGAAGGAGATCAATAGTGAAAATGAGATCTCCTTAAAGTCAATTAGATATAAAAAAAACCCTGTTGGGTACATTCAGTCTCCAACTAAATGGGTAAATAAAATTTTGTTTGTTTCAAATATAAAACCAACACTAAGCCAGAAATTTAGGAGAGAAAAAGAGAACATGTCATCTGGAATTTTCATTATCTAACTACTTTTGGCAACTACTTGAGGCATCCTTGGAAATTGTAGCTTTATTGAAAAGTTTTAGCTGGTTTCCTCCTTTTGTTGTTTGGAAGCTGTGAAGAATGTCAGGCTTTTAAAAAAAGAAAAATTCTTACTGAGATCAAAAGTCAGATTTATTCCATAATGTCCCAAGAATTTTAGGGTTAACAGGAACCAGGCAAGTTATTTTATGCACATCTAAAAACCTTTAATTGCATCTTTTATCAAAAGCCGAAGCTGGCAGAAAGGTATCAACCTTTAAGAGAATATGCAGTTTCCCATAGGAATTTTATTATCCAGCATCATGGAACACCTGCCTCACAGTGGTCATTGTCACCATAAGCATCTCTGACCAACACAATAACAAGTTTGCTTGGGGTGAAGAGTGAAATTCCCTTTTGTTATGTGAAGATTTGTTGTAGAGCACAAGTGCTGCACTAAACTTTTATGAAAGCTTGCCAGAGGAAAAGCTTTTATGAATATAAAGGTTTTAGACCATAATGAGGACTCAAATCACAGTTATTAGTTTAAGTAAGCATGCTTTTCTAGAAATGCATTAAAAGGAACAATAGAAATAGAAAAGCAAAAAAACCCAGTGGTATTCCACATGCCCTGTAAATGAGCTGAATCTTGCTAACCCTCTGGTAGTGCTGTACTGTTGTACTGTTGCTTCAGAAGTTTATATAATCTCAATTCTAGCAAGGGAAGGCAGTGAGGAATGTGGGTCATACACGATTTGTGGAGTAGTTTAGGGAATTTCTGATGAAGCACAATCCCACAAACAGTTTTGGTCAGATGACTGACTTTGCTGAAATAAGTGGGCTTAGACCTTACAGACAGACAATTCTTTTTAGTCATGGTGAATATGAAACTCAGTAGCTAAACCAACACAAATCATACAAAAAGAAAATGAAAAGAATAAATCATTTTTGCTAATGTAATTTTTGCTTTTTAACTGGTAACAATAGCAGCAGTGGATGCTAAGTCTTCCAAGTCAATTAGTTAAATTCTTCTCTCTGTTATTAAATTTTGTAAAATTTTTGCTCAACCCACTCAGTGGCTTTTTTTCCAAAACTGAAGAATCCTTGCCTACTTAATGATATGATTACACTAGTACATAGTAGAGTGGAAAGAGAAGAGAANAGAGAAGAGAAGAGAAGAGAAGAGAAGAGAGAAGAGAAGAGAAGAGAAGAGAAGAGAAGAGAAGAGAAGAGAAGAGAAGAGAAGAGAAGAGAAGAGAAGAGAAGAGAAGAGAAGAGAAGAGAAGAGAAGAGAAGAGAAGAGAAGAGAAGAGAAGGTAAAATAATTGATGCCAAGGGCCTGACAGCCTCAATTTTATTTTGTAGAATATATGAGCCTTTCAAGTGCAGCAAGAGAAACTTATCAATCTCCTTCAACAATATCAACAATTTCTCTGTTTAGTAACAGAAATTATTATCTGCAAGGTCTTAGCTTGTTACCTCTGATACCAGATTTCTATTCTCACTTCAACAAAGAAATCTAATTTATGTTTTAACACCTATGCCACCCACAAGTTTTGTGACTTAAGATCAGCGGTCATCAACATCAGCTTCCAGAAGCAGTGAGCAGAATTCTGTAACCCCAAGACCTCAGAGAATGGTAGAGTTCAAACAGTTCTGTGAAATTTGCTGCAGGAATTGAAGTGTCTGGAAATATTGCTTCATTTGAGGGAAAAAAATAAGGACATTGAAGCAAAACATGAACACTGCAGCCCAGCTGCTTTGGCTTACGAGACTTACAAGAGAAAGTGATGGTCAGGTTTTTTTTTTCCTATTCATAGTAACAACTGTATCCTCAACATTTTGTAATACTATCAAAATCCTATCAAAATACTTGGTATGCTGTCAGTAGCTGCAACACCACAGCTGAGAAGGCATTATTACTCACATCAGCACTGCAGTTCTGCAGATGAAAAAAGGTGAAATGAAACCAAATGTCTCCTAAGATGGGAGAAAAGCTAAAAGGAAAAAAAAAACCAGCCCACAAATGTCAAGATTTTGCAAAGAAATAAAAGTTCATGGCAAAGTGGTGGGATATTGTCCAGAAGATATGCATCAGCTCTCTCATCTTTCCATGCAATGTACGTCTCCTGCAGAAGAATATTCTCAGCAAATACTGGAAGCTCTTTCAATGAGGTAATGATAAAATCTGATAAAATCTGATATTCTGAGAAAATCTCCTGGTAAAGGGTGTCCACTGAGGCACTTTAGTTTACAGATAGTATGATACACAAAATCTGATTGAGGAATCTGAAGAGCTTTACATTTGCTCAATAACTACTAATCATCTGCCTTTCAAATTATTGGAAAATTATGGAGCCAAAGGTTTTAATGTTATTTAAGACTGATATATGAGAAGACTGGGTAGGAAAAAAAGAACAAAATCAAAACAAAATCCTGACTTTCAAGGTTCTTCTTTTTTTCCCTCTTTTTTTCTCTTCCTTTTGTCTTTTTCAAAATTTATTTTATTTTGCTTTTCAGAATTCTTTAACCAGCTTGCCTAGAGAGCAAGCTCAAAGAAATGGAAAACATAAAAGTGTCAAAGGAAAAGAAAGTGGTGAATGTCAACTATTTTGTTAGATATAGAAATATTTAAATCTAAATTAATTAATACCTATGAGGTATTTTCATTATTAAAAATATTCTCATTCATTACCAAGGTATCTTTCCCTTATCTTATTTTTATCAGTATTTTCTGACAAAAATAATTTCTGAATGGTAAAACAGTGCTCAATCTATAACATTCAGGATTTCACATAACACTGATAGGTGAATAAAAATCTGTAACATATGAAATACAGATATTTTGTTTGTCCAACTAAAAAGAGTAGGAGCCTGTACTGAATGCAGTGAGGTTGAAGATTATTCTGAAGAGAACGAGTTTACAATAGAAAAAGGCAACTTGCATGTCTCTATAAATAACTGATAGCATCATCAAAATCTTTAAAATTATTAAAAGGCCATTTCTTCTGACTCTGGCAAGTATTTAGGTTTGTCAAAATTACTCCCAGCCTAATTATTCTAAGGTATAGTGTTCACTAGCCTCCATGCAATAATTAATTATTCATCATGAACATTTAGTTGTATAGATTTTTTTAAAATTTTTTGATAGTGCTTGAAAGTCTGCAGCACTGAAATGCTAATTGAAAACACTTGCAAGTTTACACTTGATAGTCCTATGGTTCTTCAAAGCATAAAATTTCAAAAATGCTGAGAATTACTTAAAAAAAAAATGAAGAGGTGTTTAACCCAATTATTTCTACTGAGACTCCAGGATGTACCTCTTCCTCTTCCTTGAGATTCAGCACATAGAGAAAAGAATTGCACAGAGAAGAAAAAAAATGACAGCACAGTTGTTCTGAAGATTACATGATCAATCCCCTTCCTGTGCTTTTAAAAGTCACTAAGCTCAAGACTCTAAAAAGCCTTGTGCAGAAAAGAGCTGGAATAACTTTTTTAATTATGGAACTGGGGACAGAGTCACGCAATACTCAGTAAGCCTAAAATCCTTATGACAGTGTATAACACATACCCTTAAAACTCTTTATCATGTACTTTTTTTGTTCAAGAAAATTTGAATTCGTGCTAATTTAATTCTCTTCAGGTTTTGCAGTATACAGATCTACCTTACAGAATGAAACACGGGCACCACCAACTGCATGTAGAAGTACCAAATTTTTGAAGTAATGCTCTTTGTAAGGTTTTTTAATTGCTAAAAACGCAGCTACTTTAGGTTGCTTTTCAGTGGTTTTTATACATACAAATTTTCAACTCTGTCTTTAAATATACAAAAAAGAAATTTCTCAATTTTGCAAAAGAAATATAGTATTTTTTTGTACATATGGGCATCCTTTTGTGTTATGCTAATGGTAAAGTGTGTTTTTCTTCTAGTTCTTTTGTTTTACACAGCCAGTGAATTAGTTTGCTATGTCTAAAGGAGTGAAACTGATATGTTGAATATTTTCCTTTAACCTTTTTATGATTTCTAAGTTACTCCCAGCTCTTCATATGAATTCAATCATCAGGCCTTCCTAAGATGAAAAAATGGGAGAATGATAACACTTTCCTTGGATTCAGCAAAAACTAGGACTCTTCATTCTTGCAATAGGATTAGAAAAATTGCATTGGGATATTAATGTGTTTCAAGCTGAATCCTACCTTATATTTCTGCATCATACAGTGCAGTACTATGTGGACACACCTCAGTCTGGCAGAGGCTTTTCTACAGTGGATTTTATGCTTCTTTGTTTGTAGTTGGAATAGTTTTGCACTGCCAGTGGAACACAAAGGATGAGGCATACATAAATGGAGGTCCATAATGGGAGGTATCTCCAGCCTCACCTAATTCAGGGGTCGCTTTCATTCAGAAGCTTTTGATAGTAGGCTAAGAGTTTGTCTGGTCTTCTAAAAGGATGAGTACAAGTAAATAGTGAAGCTGCACTCTATTCTACTCCCTTTTCCCTTCAGATAAACAATGGCATATGCTAGTGTATTTCCCAGACAAATCAAAACTGCATGAGTCTGATCCAGGCTTTTGGTCTGCTGGCCTGTCTCTTTCTAGTTATAAATTCTCTGTAACTCAGAAGTTATAATTTTTGAGGAAAAAGCAAAACTTTACTTGAAAATAAGAAAAATTTTAATATTGTTTTTATATAAGAATCGAGTACCCTAGGAGTCCAAAGGCTCTGATGACCTTTGCACATAAAATTATAATTCATTAAATAAAATGACAAAAAATCATTATATAACAAGCTACAGAGAAGTTGTTAATGCGGCTTTGTAACCCTGTGGCTAAATCTCCTGTGTCCTCCCTGATTTATTTTTGAAGGTTATTCTTGATTAAAGCCATTATTTATCTTTCTGTTTAGAAAAATAAGTGTGTAATCACTCTAATTTTAGAGCATCTTTGATACCAAGATGTTGTTTTGCAGTAAGCAGTGGGGCTTTTTATTCATGTGTTGATTACAAAGCACACTTCTTACAGGTCATTTCATTCCTAATCCACTGCCTGAAGATCATTCTAAGAGAAAATTGCATCCTTAACAAAAATCTCTTCTAGTTACAAGTATTAAGGCTGACTTCCCTTAGTAGTATTGTTAAACAGTCCAGAAGAAAAACAATAAACTCTTAAATAGGGAAGCAGTAGTATAAAAGTATTAAGTACATTTACATTACACATTTAATGGGAAAAAGAAGTAAACAAGAAGGAAAACTCAGGACTGAAATGGACCAACCAAAACATAGACCAATATGTTTACAATACTTTTAAAAAATATATTCAGTTTAATTAAAATTAAATAAATGCATATTGCTCCAGTAGCTGTAGAATCTCAGGTTTTGAAGACTAAAGTATATTTTTTTGAGGAACAAAAACAAGGACAAATTTAGTGACTTGGGCCTGCTGGAATGAGTTCAGAGGAGGACCATGAAGATCAGTGTGTGGTGATCAGATGATCAGATGAAAGAGTTGGAGAACCTTTCTTATGAAGACAGGCTGAGGGAGTTGGGGTTGTTCAGCATGGAGAACAGAACATTTTGGACACCTTCTAGCAGCCTTCTAGTACCTAAAGAGGACCTGAAAGAAAGTTGGAGTGAGACTTTTCCCAAGGGAATGCAGTGATAGGATGAGTGTGAATGGCTTCAGACTGAAAGACTCATTTAAATTGGATATTAGAAAATAGATGGTGAGGCACTGGAAGAGGTTGCTCAAAAAAACCTGTGAATTCCCCATCCCTGGAGGGGTACAAGGCCGAGTTGGATAGAGCTTGGAGAACCTGGTTTAGTGGAAAGCATTCCTGCCCCCAGCACAGCAGTTGGAACTCAATGTTCTGTAGTGTTCCTTCCATCCCAAACCATTCTATGATTCTGTGAAAATATAGGCAATACAGTCTTCATTGAAGCTGGCACAGTAAAATCCAGTCTTCTGAGCATTAAATTTGTCTTCTTGCGAAATCCTTCATCTTTTATTTTATAAAACATTCTACCAATATATTTCAGTGAAAATGAAAATACATAAATAAGTGTCAGCTCAAGTGGACCCAAAAGACAAAATATATATTCCATTGTAAACACTCTTGGTAAATTACTAGAATAAGTAAATCAGTCTTTATTTTTGGGTGTTCTTAATAAAGTAGTAAAATTATTTCTAAGCCAGAGAAACAAATGTCAATTAGGCATCAAACACTTGTTTTTATATTTAAAGCAAATCTCTTTTTCACAGAATATTTTATCACCATACTTTGATAAAAACGCATATCATAAGTCCTATCCCACTTTAGATACCATGAAACAGAATATGAAATATTTGTGTGCAAACTAATGCATTTTTCTGATTCATTTTCAAGATCTGTGGTATTTACATATGACCTTTCCTTTTTTATTAACAGTTTATTGGATTTTTGCATTCTGGCCAGCAGAAGAGAAAGATAATTTACACAGAGATTTGACAGTTATACACAGAGCTATAAACTTCAGTCCATTAACTTATTTCTCATGTAACCTTTATAAGACTTTACCCAGACACTCAAATAAGCACTATATCTTGTTTTTCTTTAATTTAAAAAGCCCTCATCGTAAGTCCCTACTTATAGAACATCAAGTGCAAGTAAAGCTCTTCATGATCTTTCATCACAGCTTTCTCTGCCTCTTAGTATATATAGATGTCAAATTAAATTATATTACTCAAGATCAAGGTGTTTATATACTGCTAAGGTTTGTGTCTTGAACTAGTAAAAGACAGCAACATTTTTATTCTTTTTTTAAAATACAGGTGTTTACTCTGATTGAACTCTTGCACAGATATTTTAAAAAATCACACATAATTGAACAAATGTACAATTTTGCATGTGAATGTCATCAGCTATCACATAAACACAGGAAAGCACAACAGGCACACAGGAAGGGCAGCACAGAAATTCTACTGTGGTCAGTCCACATAAGCTAAGATTTTCTACACAATTTTCTGACTTTATCTCCAGAATTTGGATATCTGTCAGCAAAGCATTCCTGAAGATAAGTTATCTTTGATGCACAATGGGGTCTTGTGAAAGACAAGACATTGCTTACATTTTACCTGTTTGCAGGAAGTTTCCTTGCAACATGCTTAAAACTGTAAGGATGGAAAGAAACACAAAAGTGTTTCTTTCAGAAGATGAAAGACTTATTAATATTTTAGAGCTCAAAAATAAAATTATTTTTAAAAAGGGAAAAATTCTTAATAGACTCCAGCAGGGATAATTTTTCCTTAACGTTCTTACATAACATTTTTTTTTCCTTAACAATGGTAAATTCATATATCACAAGAGTAGGTCAGATTACAAAGATAATTTTGACTGACTTTTGGATAGCAAATCCTGGATGTATACCAAGTAATTTGTGATGGCCCAAATTACCGGTTTAAACGAAGGCTGGCATTTCTTTTAAATAGAAAATCCATTTCAATTACTAAGCCACCAAGATATCAGAAACAGTCTATTTCCCAAAGAAAATGTGAGTCTCATTTTATGTTTAATTTAGTTAATGTCAATATCTAACCATAGTCACTTCAGCTCAGTCTTCTCTGACAGAAATTAAAGTCTTCTTAAAATAGTTTTAAATTAGAACTACTTTACTGTTTCATGAATAAGCTAAACAGGTAGAATTTTTAAATAAAACAAAAAAGAAAAATACTACATTTTTCCTGCTACTTGAATTCTGGGAAGTGAATGTGAATGAATGAATGATTATTAGAGAAAATTAAAATTTAACTAATGAAAAAAAAATTTAATTTACTAACATAGGTGTAAGGTAAAGAAATAAGCTTGTTGTTTAAGTCTACTTTCTATTCATCCAGTCAGGAAACATATATGTTAGATAGCGTCGTTATCAGGGGGAAAAATTCTGAATTTTAAGATATTTCTAAAACACAGCAATAAGTTTCAAAGGGAAGAATATAAAGAGATACATTCTGTTGTCTTTGCAGATTCCAACAGGAAAAGATTCATCCTTTATAAAGACCAGGAGTCTTCCAAAGGCAACTGAGATTCAAATCTTTTAATGATCAATTGGGACAGGATATGTACTTCCTTCTTGATTTAACTGATAAAGGTGACAAGTAACAGTTCTTTAATCCTCAGAGATTACACGGGGTACAAGAGGGATACAGTGGAGGCTGAGCAGATGTCCTGATTTGATTTGAAACTTTAAAGGCAATTCACTCTTCTGCAAATGTCCATCATCCAGAGAGTGTAAAATGAAATGACAGATACCTACAGAGATTAGACAACTCCAGCGTTTCATTTCACCCTTTATGGTAATGCACACTGGGCTTCACTGTCCTCATTAAGCTAAAGTGGCAAAGTCACAGAGTGTGCTGCCTGGGTGGATACAAGGATTGGACATGAATCATTAAAACAAAAAGCAGCAGTAGTGACTAATTTTAGCAAAATAATAACTTTAAGCAATGCTAAGCAAACCTTATCAGGCCTCTTTTCAAGTGACGTAATCTAGCACTGTTTAGAGAGGAGAATTACAGTCAGGACTAAAAGGATATTTTGAGAAATCATTGTTAAATTATGTACATTTTTTGTTATTAAAGAAGACATTTTCACATTTTGTTCTATCCTCTGTTGTTGCCAGGGTTCTGTGAAGGCACAGTAAGAATAGAATGGCTCATGTTATACTTTATCAAAAATCTCAATAAATATGCTTTGCCTTTGGAATAACTGTGCCAAATTCATCCACAATAAATAAAAAAAAAAAAAGGAAGAATAAAGAAAATCAATTTCTTTCAGAGGAAAACTCTTATAAAGGATATTTGAATTCTGGGCAGTTTTAGGCTAGGGAGTGAAACAAATATTCCAAGGAATGAATTCAATTGCAGCCAAGGAGAAATCAAGATTCAGAATCATTTTTATTCTAAATTAGGTGGAGGTAGATACTATCTCATTATTACAGGTATCCAAAAGTTAAACTTCTGAATTATGATGCTTAGGTTGTACCTCATCAACTGAGACAAAATACCTTATAAGGCTAATTCTTTTGAATACATAACAATGCCTCTAAAACATAGTATGTTAATTATTTATTTTCTTTCTCTATGAATAACAAGATAAATCTAACTATTTTGCATTTACACTTAATTTTTAGAGGGTTAAAATTCTGAGCTCTCTGTTAAATGAGATAACATATTTTTGAAGAAGCAGTGATTGATGCCTTGTAAATCAAGATAAATAAAAATACAGCTGAAGTTGTTAAACAACGAAAAAGAAAAAATAAACAACTAAACAATCAAAAATAAAAATAACTTTGAGCAACAAGGTAATAAAAATTGCTGCTATATACTTACTGTAAAATACTATTTATTGGGAAAGAGAATGAAAATTGCATTAAACATAAAAGGTACATAAAACTCTGCACTTGGATGTAAGTCTCCAAAGGAGTGGATACTCCTGCTAGCCTGAAATAACCTGGTATGGCACCAGTTTGGCCAGCAGATACCAGCCCAAGCCCGAGGAGCACTTTAGTCATGCCAGCTCCTGTGTTTCTCTTGGTACCTTAGTAGGAGTATTGGATGTTTCTGTAAAGCACCAAATTGCACAAGAGACACTTACAGGGAAGTTCACATACAAATTGTCCAAGTGATGTTTGAAGTGCATTGTTGTCCATTCATGTGCTCCCCTGCTGTATTTGATACTGCTTGGCCACTATGCCATGCTGCTCACACAGAGGATTTTCAGATCAATATAAAGCTGGCAGGATCCCTAACATCTTGTTCTTGCTCTCAAAAGACAGTGCCAATTTTATACCTATTTTTTAAAATATACTTCTCTTTTTGTCTGAAAAATATTTGAACAGTATGTGTCCATGCCAGTGAAAAGAATGAGCATGAAATCTGATTTATTCTCCCCTGTAATTCCTTGAATTTTGTACACATTTATGGTCACTTATGAAAAATATACCAGATACCCCACAATTAACCTTTCACTGTGTTGCAGCTATTGTATTGCTAGAAGAGGTAAGAGGACAAGATAAATCAGAATGTATGCCTAACGCAGTGTAGAACTAACTTTTCTGGAGAGAAGCATGATGGATTACTGTGGTAATGCATTTGCTGAAAAGCAAGCTAAAGACAGGCCTAGTTCCTTCCTCAGCTATGAAGAAACTAATTTCTAATCTTGCAAGACAAAGAAGAGGGAAATAATTGAGAAACTCAGTGCCTGTGCTGCTACTTCTCAACAATAAAAAAAGAAAATCTATTTTAATCTATTTTGTTTGTTGAATTTTGAAGCTTCAAAATATTTGCTTATTTGTTAATTTCAAATCCATTTTTAAAGGCCTTTAGATACCACAGCCTAAAGAGAGAGAAGGTAACAGTTGTTAGAAAACCCTCTCAGCAATGATAATCTTGAAACTTTTCATCTTCCTCTGCACCAGTTATGAGTTATATCTGTAGTGTTAAATATATGACCATTCCAGTCTGCAGGGAAAATGTTAGAAGAAGGAGAAGATATTTTGTCTACAATAAAATATACAATCAATTTAAGACAGGCAAAGTCAAACAGAATGGGAAGGACCAAGCTGATGATGCTGAGCTTGTACCACCCCAGGATACTGTTGGTAATTTTGGCTGCCAGGACACACTATTGTTGATATTTATAACTAAATCTCTGCTATCAGTTTTGAGCCTAAAATGGACTCGAACGATATTAATTTAACATCTTTAGGAACTTGGAAAGAGACTGAGAAAAAATATAATTTTCAGGGGTATTTTGTTTTCTATGAAAATATGACTGTAATAGCACAGGTGAATTCAGTAAGTTTGAGTCACATAATAAAACTCTGTATGTTAATGTACTGTCACCTGAAGTTCAGCCAACCAGTAAAGCCTGTCTCAGACAGAAGTCATCAAGTAAACACAGAAAAGTACAAATGATCACCAGAGGGAAGTGACTATGTTGAATGAGAGTTGAAAGAAATTTCACATATATTAATGGCAAAATGTCTGTTTCACAAAGTAAATTACACAGCAGTGCTAGAATGATTGACTGCCTTGGGAAAGTACAGAACAGTACATGACAGAAAGAGGGTAATAACATCGAGAACTTCCATCAGAATTAATGCAGGAAAGATAATTCAGAGTAAGAAACAAAGGAACAGATTGGCCCAAATTTCATATGCCAGTACTGTAAAAAGAATCAAGATAAATGCTGACTTCAAAATGTCAGTCTTTCTAGTGTAATTTTATTTAGGTTAGGCATCCTTAAAAAAACTTGAGAAAAGCAGTTAAAAGCTTAAAATACCACCTAAATTAAAAATAATGCTACACACTGCAAGGCAACTGCTGACTAATATTTACCAAATCAGGTAGTTTTCTACAAGGGCCAGGAAATGGAGATGATTCCAAGGATGCTCTGAAAAATGGAAAATTCTTTTGAAAATGACACTACTTCAAAGCCTCATTTAATTTTATGTGCTCAAGACACCTTTTTTTCCCTGCTCTGTATGAATGAGACACATTGCCAAAATAAACAGCTGTCTTAACATCACCAAACTAAATACATGCAGCTGCTTCAGCAATCCAGGATGGATTAGAAATAAAATTTAAAACATAAATAATCCAATTATTAAGCATTACAGAAGATGGCAAAATTAATATGTACAACTTAAGCATCATATGGAATTTGGGGTTAATGATTAAGTAGAATGAATTTAGATGCCATATGATGAATAACTTATGTCTAACCTGACGAAACTCAGAGAGTACAGAGAATTCAGGACTAATGAACAGGGAGAGAATAAAACAAGGTAGGAGAGATTTAGGCTGCATGAGTTCTCTTGAGGTGCTGAAATCCAACAAAAGCTGTAGAGGTTATTTTAAAAAAGGTTGAGAGAGCAAAAAGAAGCAGGTAATTTTCTATGGATTTCTCACTATGGTACAGTAACTAAATTTTTTTGCCATTATTATTACAATGCCAGAGATGTTTCACTAACCTAACAGTACAGGATCCCTGGGCTTTGCTTGGCTTGAGTTTTTTTCAGCTTCTCTGAGCAGCAGGTTGGTGACCAAGTGACCACATATCCAAGTTGGTGACCAAGTGACCAAGTGTCCCACCTGCTTCTGCTGGAGTTCTGTGAATGAAAATCATGGTCAAGTCTGGCCAGTAACTGAGGTCCTGGACAACAAGCAATTGCCCTTGCTGTCAGCTGTGGCTGGGGAGGCCCAGGGCAACTTTGAGACTTGAGATGGACACCAAAGATAAGGAAATAAATTGTGATAGAAAATTGTAAGCAACCCCAAGAAGACCCAGAAGTGAGGGGGAGGAAACCTGTGCTGTGAGGAGCATGAGCCTCCCAGTGAGGACCTCTTGAGTTTTTGTCACAACTTATTCCAGACAGACACACACCCCTTTCTTCTTGAGGGAATCTGAATCTGTCAACCCTGGGGTCCAGAAGTACATTGAGAAGGTGAGGATAAAATCATAGAAAAGGCTAGATGGTAAAAATAGGAGGAGAATGTGGCTGGGCTTTCATGTTATTATTAATAACTTTTATCAATGGAACTTTTCTGCATTAATCAAGCAAATTAGAGCATTAAACTGCTCCACTGGTCTAATAACAAATTCTTAGCTTTATATGTAGTGTGTGCTCTTTTGCCCAGTTTAACTGTAAGGTTTTTTCCAATGTCTGAAAGCTCTAGGTCAGCAAGTGGAATGAGTTTGACAGAGAGATGCTGTAGAGGGTTTTGAGCAGCTCAAACAAGTCCCATGCCAACAAGGATTAGACTGGCTGATGGTGGCTCAGAACAAGGGAGAGTTTCACAACTGTGAGGTGCTACCAAAAAAAGACAGAGGTACTTATGTTGTCCAAAATACTATGCAAAAATCATTCCTTTCAGGGAGGTTCTTAATATTCAGAGAGAAAAGAAACACCAATATCAGAAACAAAAAGCTTCTAAATGGTTGTTGTGACCATGACATTTGTTTTGCTTGAAGAAGCAAGGAAGAAGGTAAGAAAGAAAAGTCAGAAGAGACATTTTGATAAAAACTACCATAAGCTTTATTAAATATCATATAAAGCATGTAAGTAGCTGATGAGCAGAAATTAAATAAGGGAAAACTTAGACTAAACTTCAGAATGGACTATTATAAATTAATATTTGCAAAAATAAGAATCTAATTATTTTTCCTACCACATTCTGCCGTATCCTGCTTTAATCTTCATTCTTTGATCTTGTAGTCAAGTCAATATTTTTGTCAATATGCTGCTTCTTCTTATATATGTCTACTATAGCTAACTAAAACTGCAGTGATGAGAAATCAAATTAAAAACAGCAGCTCTATTCTTAAACACTTGACAGTCCTTCAGAAGAGATTGCTTGTTAAAATAGCTAACCCCCTTATAAAACTAACAGACATTTGTGCAATGTCAGCAATCACTTTTTACTGGATTTGTTTTTCTCAGCTTCCATTTCATTTCATTAAGGACAAACTTTGGTGATTTTGTGTGATTTTAATTATATACATGCCTATGGATTTTGGAATTGGGTCTTTAAATTTCACTTCTCAGATGTTTGGGTTTTACACTACAAAAGAAAATTGGTTAACAGTGAAAATAATCTTCAAAGGATTTAGTTCTGTCTGCCTGTGTTTCTACTTTTTTTTTTCCTTAATGTGTAATTGAATAGAGAACAGCTAATTACTTCACTGTATAGCTAAGAATGAGATAGGGACTTTTTGTTTAAATACAGAAGCCAGTTTTCCATCTCAGCATTTTAAAAGTTGGACTGTCTGTTGTGCCTTACTGTCTATTAGACAAAAAAAGTGCATGACAAAACTCTAAAAATAAGGACTAAATCCTCTATTTCTTCCAGGATCATGCACAGCTCCCAACATATGCTAGTCTCCAACCAGGGAAGTTTGGCCGAGAGTGACTTTTTCTACCAAAAACTCTGTATTTTATTTTTTCAGCATGATTTCTCCAGTCTTTACCCATCATATGATCTCCAGATTGAATAAAAGAAAAAAAAAAAAAACCACAAATAAATTATGGTAAACTGATACTACCCCTAGCCATAATAAATCTTCTGTTTTCTAGTCAATTAATTTATAATGAGGTTTGTCTAGTTTGTTTTAAATGTTTCATAATCCTATTTTTAATGCATATTATCAGTGTCATATATTTAATGCACTTAACACTTATCAGTGTATTATATATTTAATGCAAATATCAGTGTCTTTAAATATTATCCATCATACATCTATTAATGTTTCCTCTTTTCTCTCCCCTTCTGAAAGTTTAATTCTTGCTTCAAGTCTAAATTTATTTATTTAGAATACAGTTTTCCAGCTTCTGAAACATTCAAAAAATATCGTTTGGGGTTTTTTTCCCCCAAAAAAAGAGAATTCATAAAATTTAGAGTCATAGAATGGCCTAGGACTTAAAAGATCATCCAGCTCCAACCCCCTGCCATGGACAGGGACACTTTTCACTAGAGGAGGTTTCTCAAAGCTCCATGCAACCTGGCCTTGGACACTTCCAGGGATGGGGCATCCACAGCTTCTGTGGGCAACCTGTTCAAGTTCCTCACCGCCCTGACAATATTTTTTTTTTCCTGATATCCAATCTAAACCTACTGTCTTCAAATGGAAGCCATTCCCCCTTTCCTGCCCCGCTTTTTAACGTGCCCTAGTAAAAAGTTGCCCTGCATTTTTCCTGTGGTCTCCCTTCAGGTACTGGAAGGCTGCAATTAGGTCACCTCAAAGCCTTCTCTTTTCCACGCTGAACAACCCCAATTCTCTCAGCCTTTCCTCATAAGAGAGGTGCGCCATCCCTCTAATCAGCTTGGTGGCCTCCTCTAACAGGTCCATGTCCCTGCTGTGCTGGGAGCCCAGAGCTGATGCAGCCCTGCAGGTGGGGTCTCAGCAGAGCAGAGCAGAGAGGCAGAATCCCCAGGCCCTGCTGCCCACGGTGCTCTGGATGCAGCCCAGGACACGTTTGGCTTTCTGGGCTGGGAGTGCCCATGGCTGGGTCATGTCCAGCCTCTCACCCACCAGCATCACCAGGTTCTTCTTTCATTTTTCAGAAATGAAGGCTGCTGCTACAAAATGGTTTACTAATATGTCTTTTCATTTTATTTACTTTTATTGTATTCTGAATAAAAGAGAGAGGCTATTCACTTGTTACCCTTCTACAATGTGACAGCCTTAATAAAGTTGGGAAAATTAATTTTAAAATATTTTTATGTTTCTTTCAATTTGAGATCGTGTAACATTGACTTTAGTGGATCATCACTAAATTGACTTTAGTGGATCATCAGACTATCAAAAACATCCTGTGAATAGTATGATCCCCTGTAGATTCAAATTTCCAAATCATAAATGTGTTATGCAGATTCTTATTAGATTTAAAGGAATAAACCCAGAAATTTTACCCATTGAATAGACAGTGCAACATAAAATTGAAAAAAAAAATTACTTCTACACTTTTGTAATTTCTTTTATGGAAAACAATGTCTTGTTGTATGCAAAGCCTTTTCATACAGAGTTCCATTATTTTACAACTTTGTGATTTTAGTACCCTGAATTAGGAAATATACTATTTTTATGAGGTTTTCCCACCAGGGAGAACAGTTTAAACCACTCATGCATACAATCAATCTGTTAGGGAAAAGAAGAGATTACTGCAATCAAGAGATTTTCCCATGTCTGCTAGTAAACTGATAAAAGTGCAGAGAACAGCTTATTCTGCATGTTCCAGACCATGCTCTCTATTAAATTTATATTGAAGTCTGCTTAAATTAAATGTGACTAAATAAATACCCTTTTCTCTCTGTGAAGTTTTCAGATCTATCACAAACAAGCTAGCTCACTGGAGATATGATGAAGTGCAAACCATCAGGAAGGCATCCAGCCACATGATAGGAACGGGTCCAGAACAACTCCAGCTGTTTATGCAAATGGAGATACTGAGTGGCTGGCACCTTATCAAGGACCAGAGGATCAGTGGCATATTGGTGTACTCTTTTAATGTCTAATGGATGTTTACTGCATCAAACAGGAAAAATAAACAAAAATTCCCAGCAAAGTTTAAAAGATTTGCTGAACTGGGACATTCAGCAGTGCTTCATCTAGTCGTAATCAATTAAATTTGCCCAGAGGTTATACTTCTCTATTGCAGTTCTGTATCTCTTCAGGCTCAAAGTATTTTCTTTTTCTCAAAGCAATTTCTGAAATGCAGCCACTTATCAGGTGCATGCTGCCAACAGATCTCCCATTTTCTTCTGTTTTTTTCTTCGACATCTGAATGTTTTTCTGTGTATCTATATTATGGCTTTATTCTGTTACTTCTGAAGAGAATGAATACTTCTATTGAATTAACTGAAAATTATTGTAATTTATTTCTGTAATATTAGCTTAGTTGTAAGAATAGATCTCAAAACATGTACATGAAAAAATGAGTATCTGGATCTAAAATGTTTCTAGCTCAAAAAGTATCTCATAAAGTGCTCAATCATTGTCCAAGCATTTCATGTTCTCTCAAGCACATGTAAACCAAGACAGTAAAACCTCTAGAATGAAAATATAAGTGTTTTTCTAGGTATTTCAGCTGTGCCTTGTCACACACATTTCCCAGCAGCCAACAATGCTGACTGACTCAAATAAGAATCTACAAAGGCTGCTGCTTTCATTTAAAGTCACAGAAGGAAATGAGAAATGTTCAGGCAGATAACATTCCCTTGCTGTAGAGATAAAGATATATGAGGGATTTTATTTGCTGTAGAAATGAGGAACTTATTTTCCTTCCAAATGTCCTCTCCCTGTTCATGCCTGCGATGAATACCAAGATACGCATTCAGATCCCTTGCTCAGCATGAAATTTCATCACAGCCTTTTGGGAACATGCTTTCACTAAATATATTTATCCAGAGTGGATATCAAAACACTGATGAATCTGAAAAGGCTTCAGTATTTTTAAAAACCTGGGCACTAAAATATTATTTAGATTTTCAAGTGAAGCGATGAAATAGAATTAAAAATCAGGATTGAAACTTCTCACCAAGTGTTGCTTGTTCATCAGTTCCTCACCAAGACTAACATCCAGTACAATAAAGCATTCTTTTCATCTGGTAGAAAAACAAGGAAGAAAACAGAAACATTTCTTTTCATGTCAGTTTAAGACATTCTTGAGTGGCCTTGTACATGATCAAAATCAAGCTTGTAACATGTTTTTCATCTTCCAGAAGAACCTGACAGCATTTGCTTTTAAAGTTTCATTTTCCAAGAGAAAAATATACTGTAAACAAAGGCTTCATGTTTCCTTCCGGGGTTGCTTGGGTTTTCTTTAGTGTTATTTTATTTGTGGTTCTTGTTTATTTTTTTCAAACTTTGTTTGTTTCATTCACTTTATAGTGTACTTAGCACCATGGCCTTGGATTATTGACTGACAAAAATATTTATATGAAGGAATAAAAAGAAATTTTTGCTGTGACACTCCTGTAACATCCCAAAAAGATTCATTAGTTGCTTGAAAAAGATTCATTAGTTGCTATAAGTAACTATAATAATGTTCTCAGGAAGAGAAAAACACTTTGGTATGTGAAAGCAAAAATAAAAAAAATTTGCACACTACTAAAAGATTTCTCCCTTTAATCCCAACTTCTGGCTATATAATCACTGTGTGGGGGACAAATTTGCAGTATGCAACTTTCATTCATATAATAACTGAATAATGTTAGCAGCATAGAATTTTGTAAAAATATGTATATAGAAGAGTTGTAAATTCTTCCTGACTCTCCCTCAAGAAATGAAAATTTTTTACAGTCTTAGTAAATTACCTTTGCTCTTTTAAGGCCTTCAGGGAGATATTGGCTTATCTCTGAGTTTTTGATTTCATGGCTGACTAGTTATGAATTTAATTTTAATATGTGGGAAAAAAAAAAAAATTAATCCCGATGTTTTCACCTCCAAATCCCTCTCTGGTCCCTCATGCTCTGATTAATGTGTAAAGCAGAAATATCTCAAACCTGTAATCAGGCCATCACTTTCTGCTCAGATTTTTCATTGATGTTTAACATGGATATGTTAGACTATTTTCATGGTATCCCTACAATACAGCCCTTCCTATTTTTCTGTGGTAAAATCTATGGCCTAAATTCTATTTTCCTGGATCTCCACATCATTTAACACATCCAATTTTCCTATTCCTAAAAGAGAGCAGTTAATGTACAACTATTAAATCATCAGATAAATACATTTTCTAAAATATTTTGTTCAGATGT
This sequence comes from Dicaeum eximium, assembly GCA_013396995.1. Taxonomy (NCBI): domain Eukaryota; kingdom Metazoa; phylum Chordata; class Aves; order Passeriformes; family Dicaeidae; genus Dicaeum; species Dicaeum eximium. Next base: position 64,073 of record VWZP01009783.1, on the reverse strand, counting down.
TTGTTTTAAATTACTGTCATGACTGGCGTTTAAAAAGCTGACACTGTTAGTGAAGGGTTTGAGCTCCTCAGAAATTGCAAATTCTTACTACTGACTTAAAAACCTGACCAAAAAATAATGTGCTTCATTAGAATACAGCGCTACTTACACTGTGGATAGGGTAGTAAAGATGAATACTCATGTTAGGAACCTCTTTAGTTGTCACCTGATTTGAAGGTGACAAGATTAAAAAAAAAAAAAAATATACATTGAGTGCTATTTGAGGGTGAGGAAAGGACAGGACTTATTTTGTTTGGCTTCAATTCACAGTCCCTTTTTCTTTTTTTATGCTTGTTCAGAGAAATCCAGGAATTTTACATTGAACAAGATTGATACTCCACATAAAGGATTTTAGAACACTTCAGTGTCTGACACTGTTTCAACATGCAATTTTGCAAAGACCAAGAGCAAGGTGAGTGTCTTGTGCTAATTCCCTCAGATATTTGGGATATTTCTGTCTTATTTTTCCACTCCTGAAAACTTATAATTACAAGAAGTTCAAATTACATTTTCAAAAGTTAAAACTTTGTTGCAGGTAGAATATTTTGACATTAGAAACTGAAATCCATTACTGGTTCAGAGAAATATTTAAAGGTTAACCATGGCTAGGAATTTCAAATGATTATTAGATTAAGCCTGTTGCACTTCTGCCACACCACAGAATGACAGAGTCCTATTTAGTACCTGTGCTGAAGCAACAGAATGGCTTGACCTTTCCACAGGTAGGATATCGACCTGCCACAGGGCTCCACACAGGCCTTGTGAACTGCCTAAATTGTGGTTAAGCCTTTGAGCAAGAATTCTATCCCAGTTCCATGAGATACATTTGATTCTTGCTGAATATATAGTACATTTCTCTTTAGTTCCCCGGAACTAAAGGAAGGATTTGTTGCTCTGATGTGTAGTTTTCTTGTTGTTTTTATTTTAATAATGGAGTTTCACATGTTAGTTTATGTAAATGCAGCACATGTTTTGTTAACTGTCTTTTTGTTTTCATTCCTTTCTCTTGGTGGAGAAGGTTTGATAGATTTTTTTATTGACTAGTGTGGTTGGAGAGGTGGTTACCTCATCCTCTAATCTACAGTCGTTATCAAAACTCTATATAATACTAAGTGTAAACAAAACTTAACTTTTTCTTACTTTAAGAACAATGTCTGTGTAGTTCTTGTCATACTCTGGTGTGACAAGGATTCAATGAAAGAAAACATTCTTTATGTAAATCAGTGTTCCTAACATTATTCTCTTTGTTTGTGTGATTTCTGTAAAATGAGGTGCTGCTTCTTCTGTGGGTATAAGTGAGATAGCAATTAATGTAAATGGTATCTGTTTCTCTCCCTCTCTACCTTGTTATTTTTAAACTAATTAAAGGTGGTTTTAGACCACTTTTAATACAAATCTCTATTTTTATAGTTCTTATGTGGCTCAGCCTACAAAGCTGAAGAAGGAAAATGACACTGCTTTCCTCCTCTTAGAAACAATTATATTCTCTGACAGTGACATTTATGCACTGCTGTATGCAATTCTGAGTATGTGTGTGTGCAGTTCTCAGTATGTATGTGTGCTTTCCTCAGTTTGAAACAAAGTGCTCATTCATATGTTCATGATATCACTATGTAAACATGAAATACCCAACAGACTCATTGCTTAGAAACCCCAGTTAAGAAAAGAAAAAGGACTCACATACTATTTTGCTTCACTGTATCCTAGAGAGTATTTTCCACAGTTTTCATCAAGATGGGGCATCAAACTCTCCTTTAACAGTTCAGGACAAAACAGGGGTTTGATACCCACTAATGTCTGAGGAAAGAGAAGTATAGATATTTTGTGTGCAAAATCCCTCTTTGCCTCTCCTCCCATTCTTTCCCTTTGAAGATTTCCCTTTCCATATAGCTCACGTTCTTATAGATACATACAATGAAACATGGACTGCTCCTTCTCGTTATTTCTCTTATTCATTTTGCATATGTTAGCCCTGTCAGTGACCAAGGACAGGAAAACAGTCACAGATGACATCTTTATATTCATCAAGAGGGTGAATGAGCACAGACAATATAGGACAATTTCATTCTGAGCAACTCTATTGCTCTCTGTGCTGTGGTACTGCATACTCTCTCACAATTTAGCATTAAAGTTTGCCAACAACACCAAATTGAGTGAGGCAGTCAGTATGCTGTACCTCAGGGCTGTTTTTCACAGGAACTTTGACAGCCTGGAGAAATAGACATAATACACCCCACAGAGTTCAATGAAAGGAAATGCAGACTCCTGCATCTAGGATGAGATAACCCCTTCCAAAAGTACAACCTGTGGACTGACTGTACAGGAAGCAGATCTTCAGACGAGCACCTAGGGATCTGGCTTGGCAACAAGTGGAACATGAGTCAGTAGTGTGCTCCTGCAGCAGAGAAATCCAACCAAGAGCGTAGCAAACCAGTCCAGGAAAAGTGATGTTCCCTCTCTATCCAGCACTTGTGACAACGCAGCTGTAGCACCGTGTCTAATTGTGAGCTCTCCAGTAAAAGGAGGATATTAATATGCAGGAAAGAATCAAAAGGATTGACACCAAGGTGGTCAAGGACTGTAGCAGAGTGTGCATTGGAAAACAATGAGAGAAGTGATCAGTTCAACAAGCAGAATAAAAGACTTTATTGCTGAGTTCAAACACTTGACCAGGAATACAGTGGAGACAATCAGACCCCTCCCAGAGCAGCAGACTCTTCTCCAGCAACAGGCCAGGAATCAAGGAGCACAGTTTGGTACACGGAAAGGATTTTTCTTGTAACATAAGGATGCTCAAATATTGTGAAATGTTGCCAGGAGAGGCTGTGGAATCTCTGTCTCTGGAGGTGTTCAGGACTTGATCAAACAGGACTGAGTAACCTGATCTGCCTAAACCTGTCGGAGGTGGAGATTGGACTAGATGACCTCCAAACATCACATCTGAACAAAATCATTCCTATCAGAAATCAGCTCACTAAAGGCAATGCAGATAATACACTTTGAAACCTGCAAAATAGAAAAGAAAAGGATACAAGAACAGACTCAGTGTTTCCATGGCCACACCATTTAGGAAAAAAAAAGGAACCAAAACTCTTCAGAAGCATTATTTTTATGTTCCAGTACTTTTGGTTCAAAGAAAGTCTAGGTTTAAAATCAAAGTCTGTAAGGGTGAGGTATTTTCCAAACCAAACAAAACGTCTTCATTCCTACTAAATTTAAAATTCCAGTTTCACATGACTAATCAGGCAAATGCCTAGGAATTTTTTTTTTTTTTGTTTGAGGTTGTTCATTGGGTGCTTGTTTGAGGGCAGAGGTGACTTTGTTTTTTTGTGTTTTTTTTTTTTAGTTGGGTTTTTAAATATTTTTCTTTTTGAGGGTTGTTGCTATTTTAACCTATCTATTTTTCGTAACAGAGTTACAACCCATTTCCATATAGGCACCTATGGTTTTTGTTTATTTGTGTGTATCTGAATCGGTTTTTTAAGGGATTATTTTCAAGAAAAATGTTGGTTCGCATGTGTATGCAACTCTTAAAAGACAGGCGTGCTTTTATTGCAGTCACACATCTTTAGAAATATGTTTTCATAAGCAAGAATTGTAAAAAGGCTATTTGGTTTACCAAGTATGCAGCAGAACAGAGTGCATTCCAGGAATTAACATACTGTAGTACAGAAGGAAAGAAGGGAGCTAACTGCTTCAGTGACACCCACAGCAGCAGGCTATAACAACAATAGCAGTGTCAGCAGCAAAATATCTTTTATTTTCTCTCCACTGTTTATAAATGAGATTGAGCATATGGATACGTAATTAGGGTTATTTCATTAGATCAGACTAGAGCTCTCCAAACAATCATAAAAAGGGTTCTCCATGCATAATGGTTTATACAGGCTTCTTAAAACACCTGCTAATACATTAAAGAGCAGATATTCATCTTGATGTAAAAATCTTACACCAGCAGATTTTGCTGAGGGTTTTTTTTATGATCAGAGTGACTTTCATAATTTAATGTACAGCTGCATAATTTAATGTCTTTTCCTATTCTGCTGTTTTCTCCTGTTCTTACCTTAATTTCTGAACAATTTGCTAATTATCCCCTTTTAGCTATTAATCTAATTGGGGTGATTCCCTTCCACTGAGGGTGTTCCAAGAAGCTAATTTTCTTTTAGTTCACATATCAAAACAGTTTGCCCAATTTTTCTTTTTCTACCCAGCTTCCAGGTCATATCCTCTCTCCTAAACAGACCTTTTAAACCTTCTTCCTTATCTTTTCAGTCAGTCTCCCTGGTGCCCAGTTAAACCAGTTCCAGCCTGCCCCCTCTCATTTTAAAGGCATTATCTTTCTGAAAAACAGCTTTTCTTCTCCCACCTTTTGATATTTGTTACCTCCATTCTTTTCCCAGCTATCCTTACTGGTTCTGAAGCCTAGATACTTCCAAGACTAAGGTGACAAAGGAACTGAAACTAAAGGGGTTTTTTTGATGTTTTTGTGTGCAAAGACAACTTCGACTTCCATCAAGGTACCCAACTTCTATTACATGTTGCCTTAAATTTCTAAACAGTAGAAATATAGCTGCATGTTCACTAGAGACAATCATGTTTGAAAATCAAAATTCCAGAGAGGGTGAAACAGGACATCCTTAAGACATTGCTATGATAACTGAAGAACACACAGCAGCCTTGCTTTCTAAGAGGTTTGGTTTAGGCTGTAAAAAGCATTTCAATAGCTTATATCTTGCTACTGAAATCTGGGGTGGAATACCAATTATCAAAGACTATGAGAAACCGTGTGTGGAATTATTTTCTTTTATTAATCTCAACATACTCAATACTGTCAAGGAAAAGCTGTATGGTCAATGTACCATGTTATGTGTTTCAGGGACATAGTTATAGAATTTCTATAGGAGATAATAAGAATTCATAAATTTTGTAAGTGCAGTAGTTATCAAGGGAAAGGAAAAATGTGAATTTTATTTGAAGTACCCATATTTATAAAACGTCGACCTTTGGCAATCATACAAAATGAATTAATATATGGATTAACTGAAAAGACTGAATTAGCAAGGAGATAGTATTAACACCACAAAATAGGGATGAGGTAGAAAATATAGTTGAGAGAAAGATAGAAAGCATGAGAAGATAATATTGTTTTAACTAAAGTTAGTTGTAAGAAAACAGATAAAACATGGTTGCAACCTACCACAGCCTTCTCAGTGTCCAACTCCCAACCGAGGTGGGGTCTAAATATTCTGATTTAACAGTTCTCACAGGCTTCTAATTTCAGAGACAGGACCCTGATTATCAATTACCAAAGCCAAGAAGGCTCAAAGCTCTAGAATTTCTGGAATTCTCTGGAAATCTAAAGATCTCTTTGTCTAGATCAGAAATTTGAACAACTAATCCATTTCCAGAAAAATGCTCTACTTGAATACCTGGCAGTTTCAATTAAATACGGTTTTATCAAAAATCCAAGCAGTTTTAATAACAATATTTCTGAACGGTTTCCTTCAAAATAAAATCAACACTAAAAATAAAAATTGGTAGGAATCCCATTTATCTTAATAAAGTGTCACCAATTTAATAAACACAGAGAAGAATTTTAATTTTCTCTATTAATTTCAGTTCTACAAAGCCTTAGGTAAATGCAACATGGCTAACCTTACACATTTATGACCCATTATGAATTTCTTCATATGATTTCAGTAACTTTGAAGTGGCAGAAATTGAGCTTTTTTGTAACATTACTTTCCATTGTAATTCAGTTATAAATTTGCTCTAAAGAACCCAGTACCTCCTACTTTTTTTTTTTTTTAAACAAATTTTTTACTTCCTTGTACCGTAGGGTGATGAACAAATCCTCTTGTTGGGGACTAATGTCCTCCTTGTTGGTCTGGATTTTCATAACAGAGCAGTGCAGGGTCAGATGTGACAGAAAGAAACTGAGATTACCTATTCTTTCAGATGTATCCATGTTACCAACTTGGAACATTCAATTTTGGATGCCTCTACATGATAACAGTTTCCAAAGTGGAAAAACTGGCTGAAAAAAATTGTGCCTTTTCTGCATGTAGAAAATAAGGACAAATTATTTTAAATTAATTTCTACTTTTCAGTCTCTCCAGTAATTGAGATTATTACATGGTTTCACAAACAGATGTCACTGTACAACTACATGGGAGGAAATACAAAATGAAATTCAGAAGCAGAACAGGGTCTGAAATATTTTAAGCTGTCTCTGTCAAAAAACCCTCAAACTTGCAATGTTACTCTTCAACATACTTCAACGTCTGGGAAGAAAACTGTTATGTAGTTACAGAAAAGGAACAGGGAATGAGAGTGTCCCAGATACAATGGCAATGCCAATAAAAATACAATTCTTACTTTAAGATGTAAATAATATGACTCGCTATATACAGTATAAACCAAAAATAAATACTACGGGAGAGAAGGGTGAGAATTTCCAAGGAAATTTCCTGGATATTTCACCATTCCAGATACATGTCTTTTTTTTATTGCCTTTGAATATGTTATGTGAAATATCTTTTTTAATTGTCTTTGAAAGAATGTTATGTTAAAGTACATAATTCATATAGCTTTACAGATCAACTGACTAGAAAATTTTATTCAATTAAAGTATTTTGATTTTGTGAAAGCACCAACTTTGACTAATTTCTTCTCATGAAGAAATAATAAACAAATAAAGATGAAGCAATTCTGAAATGTATTTGAAGCCAAACTCAAGAAAGATTGAAGCTAAGAGAAAAAGCTCAACATTTGCTTTAAATTTCCTTCAAAAATACATAAAGTCTTGGCTTTTTGTCCCTTTTTAAGCTTTAAAAATAATCATGGCATCTCTATTTTTCTAGAGACAGAAATGTCTACTTGGATCAAATTTAATCCTGAAGAATATAAAGTACAGAGCTTTATACATTATTTTGTGAGGATTGTATTTTTTCTTCTTTGTATGAATTATTAGGAGTACAAATTAAAAACTCTATCCTAGAAACTGTTCCTTACAGAAAACTCTGCAAGCGAAGATTGTCAGTGTTTTAAATGAATTCCAAGAAATATGCAGGGCAATCTAGTAAAATGTTTGTTTCATCTACACAGTGATGTAAAAGAAATTATAATGAAAAACTGCCACAGGAAATAAGCTGGCTTTGGCCTGGTTTATTCAAGGTAATCAGTCACTGACTCAGAATAGTCTGTGCTTCTGTAAAGGTGATCGTAGAAACTACCTGTTTTCCCATCTCAAGGGATTATATTAACACATTTTCTTCTTTGTTATGCTTGAAAAATAGTGAAAACTTGTTAATAAATAAATGGCTTCTCTCCAAACACCATGATTCATCCAACTAATATACTTCTTGTTTTACTGTGTCTTTTCTAAATATAACACCTTATAATCAATAGAGTAAGTAGGAATATCAGAAGGTTGTTCTCTTAATTTACTGCTGAATTAATGAAATCAGAACTTACAACTGTCACTGAAATAGGGAAGATATTTTGAATCAGATAAAACCTTGAATTTTCCAATTCCTGCTCTCTATGCAGTTTTTATACAGTAATTTCTGAACCGACTGGTAGTCTGTAAAATATGATAATTTATTTCACCCAAGATTACATATATAGAGCATAGATTCTGGACAATGTGAAGGTTTTGCTTTAATAACTTTTTTTGTTAGTGAGCCATTTCTTTTTCTTAGATAAGGGATTATGTCTAGAAAGATTCCTCATATTGGCACCAGATGACATGTCAGAGCCTCACAAGAATTAGTTGGAGAACATCTCTGTCTCCGAGGTTGCAGACGTTTAATCATTTCTTCACTATTCTGGGCAGCTGCACACTGACCTCATCCCCATCACCTGCTTCTGGGCTGTCAGCCACAGTTCTTGGAAATAGAAGGGCTACTTTGCATGCTGCTTTACCGGGAAGAAATGCCACTAGCTGTGACAACAATCCTAATTAGTTGTTGAAATACCATTGTGGAGATCTGTCACCAGTGATTACTCATCTCTTTAATGGTTCCTCCAAACAGAAGCTCTGTTTCAGCTATTTAGGAAATGGCCAATATCATTATCATTCCCTGAGGAGCTTATCTAAGCACTCTGAAGGATTACTGTCCAATTTTACTTCTAAGCAACGTTGCAAAACTCTGAAAATAGACACTTTTCAGGGGAAAAATAAAACATCTTCACAGCTAGAATTTCAGCTGCAGGAGGTTGGGCACAGTTACATACCTCTAGGCAAACTATAACAGCAATTATAAGGAAAGTATACTCTGAAGGATAGAGAGGGAACAAGATTTTAAAAGAATGAGATCACTAGGGGATAAGTAAGAAAAGTGTAATCAAATGTTTTGATTAGAATCAAAACCAGAAACCACACATTTGATTTCCAAAACTTCCTATTCGTATCACAACTTCAAATTATACCAAAAGGTAGACGTGGCCTGACTCAATGCAGGTCAGTAGGATAAAACTCTGTTGTCAGATACAAGCCACAGACAGCTTTTTATGTTAATAAATAGTTGTTTAAAAACGGATCATTAAAAATTTAGAATATATTATGATTAAATATGAGACATTAGAAAGATATTCCCATGCCAAATATTATTTTCCCAAATCTATTTATTTTGGCAGACTTTCCACTCTGGTTCTATTCTGTACTCCTCTTGATCCTTCTTTGTAATTTCCAAATTCTTACCATGCTTCCAGTTCCTGCCTTTACCTGTGTGATCTCTCACCATCTTTCCATCTTGTCCATCTCTCATTCTCTCTCCTAGCCCACACTACCTGCCTGAAGTAACCTTCCTGACATCTCTCAAGTCAGCTTCCCCTCCTCCCTACCTCCGTGGTGGTCCTCTTCCCTAACTTCTCTTTGTCTCTAGCACAGCCAGTTTCCAGTTTTCCCTGTCCCAAAACCTTGACCATTTGGTCTCCATCTTCAACACCGTTCCTCAAGGTACCTCTTTAGCCAATTTCTAATTCTCACTCTTCCTAAAATCTCAGCCAGAGCCTTCTTATGATCAGAGCATAGAGGTACCTGTAGCACTCAGGTGTGGGAGTCACAGGGCAAGTAGTCCTGCCTTGCCACCAGCATTCATTCCTGCAGTAGGGAATGAGCAATGCTACCCAAGTTCTGCTGACAAATAAACCCACTATGTAAGATGTTTAAACTGAGGATTTGACCAGATCTGGAAAAGCACAGCCCTGACAAAGACTGTTCCTTTTAAGTGTTTCAAGCCCTTCCTTAGAGCAAGAATGTTACGCAGATCTTCAACAATAACTTGCCCATGTTTAAATTTAAAAAAAATATTTTCCCAATACTCCCATTTTTAGAAAGATATTCACTATTCTCATTGAAATGTTTGCCTGAATTTTCTGCAACTGTAAAGGAATATTTGGGCATATCCTATAGTATTCTTCTCTGAGAAACAGTTAGAAAACCTGGAAAGGAGCTGCTTCTTATTCTCATGTCACTTCTTTCCTAAAAGCTAAAGGAATATAGGAATATGCCTAGGAATATGAATTATATTGTAATATAAATTTAAATCATGATACCTGAAAAAACTCAAAAAAACCCCAAAAATTCCAGTAAAATAAACTTCAGGTTAATAGAAGATGCTTGCCTTCATCCACGTAAAGAACTAGGAGTTTTAAAGAAAATTTATCCAGCCAGTGATATCTGATAGGAGCTAGCAAAGAGCTCTCCAGTTACAGGAATGAAGGAGGAAAAATAGATATTGACATAGCAGAAAGTACCAGCTGGGGAACTGCTGAGGACTGCTATCATGTAAGCCTACTGTCAAGAGAGATTGAAGTGTTCTTTTCTGACCATCTAGTATATCACTGGTATCAACCCCTGTAAATTTATTATGTCTGGTAGCAGCTCACATTACATGAAAACATCCACTCCTGCAACAGTATAATTACATGACAAAGATTAAAATATTCTTGGAGTGATATTGTGATATTTTTGGTTTGATGACTGTGGTTTGTTCACGTCTTTTCTTTCAGAAATATGCTTTAACAAGGCTGTTCAGCCTAACCCAGGGTTCTCCCATACAATGACTTAGCAACAGTGCCTCCTAAAGGAGCAGTAAATTCTCACAGATAAGAGCTCTAAGGCATTGCTATGAACAAGTCTGATGAGAAAATACTTTTCTGCAAAATACTCTAACCCAAATAATACAACACCATGTCAGGTCAATGAAAGGCAAAGAAAAACACTGACAAACTTAAACAAAGGAACTCCCTATATTCTATATCACAAGACTCCAGCCATAAAACTTGACCTGAAGTGCCACTTTATTTGTATTGTTGAAGCCATAAAACTAACAACCCCACTTATTATTTCAAAAGGCAAATAAACCCTATAACTTTTCAGAATTCTTGCTACCAATAACCTATTTCTATTACATTGATACATTTAACATTTGACATTAATTTATTTGTGAGTCATATACTCCAAATATGTGACTTTACACAGGGCACACAGAACATTTTAGCTAATGGTCTTAAATACCTCTTTCTAGTGTTTCCTCCTTTTCCATTAATTTCAGACAGTTCATGTATCTCTCTTGTGAAACATTATGCAGTATTAATTTATTCATTACAAAAATATCACCATTTTTAAGGAAAACAGTCCAATATAAATAATGTATAGATATACTTGTGAAATAACTTGTATAACATATAAATTATTGATTTATTTAAGTTCTTGTGGATAATTTCTTGTGAAACATCCCCAAAGGAATTATTAAGGAAATAAAATTTGACTTTTGAAAAGAAGCTTGAAGGATAAGGTGATATAAAATAAAATGAAATATCTACTCTTACACAGAGATCACATTGAGTAAGTAAAACCAGGAGAGATTCCTGTAGGGTTGAGATAACATATAGGAGGTTTTGATCAGATTAGCATTGAGTGAAGCACTGCAGGATCACAGCAGAGACATAAAGCCAACAAGAACAGGCAGGTAGCAGATCCTTTTTTAATAGCTGCTTGCCTCTCATTTCAAGATACCCAAATCACACAATTTGTAAATCCAGTTGTCAGGGCATGAAGATTTTGAGACTCCTGAAGCAGAAGTCCCTTAACCATCTGGCAGGCAGGGATGAATGCTGTAGAGAAAAGCTCCCCCGTTTCATTTCAGTAGCGTTACATAAAACAAGTGAGCAGGGACACTGGGACATATAAAGCAAGGAGTATATTAAAAAAAAAAAAAAGTCATATAATTTAGCAAGTGTATGAGGAACAGCTCTCCCAATGACAGCTATGACAAAAGAATAATCCTGTAATGGCTCTATGACAGTTTATTTTCAGTGCATAGGCTTAGGCACTACATACTGTTTATTCTCTGAGCAGCTTAGCAGATAGGAGGTAAGTAGGATGATGACTATAATTCAATATAAAATACATTTAAATAAAGTTGGGGGGTCTGACTTAAACTCTTAAAAGTCAAATATATAAGATAAGTCTCCAGCAACATCCTTAGCTCAGCTGCTATCCTTATTTTCTAAATGTGGAACACTCTCTTATCACAGGCTGCCATACCACTGGACAATGCAGAATTGGTATGAGGGAAGAATTAGTTCCAGTAGCTCCTGAAGAACAAGATTCCACACCACAGGCAATTTGACACAGCTTGTAACATGCTGTTTTCCATGTATTTTTTTGTCACAATTGAAGTGTTTATACTTTTGTTTATTTTTCTATCTATTCTTTCATATCTACCTTATCCAACTCATTAAAACTCAGTGGATAGGTATCTAAGTAAAATAGCATTATCTCTCATTTAGATAGATGTGAAACAGAATAATTATGTAGTTAGCTCAATCTTACCCCAAAATGTCAGTGCCACAATATGGCATTTTACCAGTGTGTAGTGGTTTTGGTTTGTTAATTTTGAATTTTTTTAATTTTAATTAATTTGAATTTTTTTTGGTTAAATGTATTATTAAATGTGGTGGGTTTTTTTGTGTTGGTTAATTATTAGAGTATTTTTTTGTTGTAAAATAGGATTAATTAGGAGAAAAGTAAAGTAGGTTTA
>VWZP01009783.1:0-51357 GCA_013396995.1 Dicaeum eximium | reverse complement strand
CCTGGCTGGCCGGGCCTGGGAAAGGGGCTGAGCCCCCTCCCAGGCCTGGCCAGAGGTTTTCACCTCTGTGCTCCCTGCCTGGAAAAGAGGAAGTTTTTTTTTCTTTTTGAATTTTTTTTCATTTGGGATCTCACTGAGCCGCCCATAAATCTTACTATTTCCAGGTAAGCCTCAAACCATGACACAGTGTTATGAAGTCCAGGTAAACCTTTCCAACCACTTTAAGCTTTTTGGTGTTTTCAAAAATTGCTATTTCATGGGATAGATATTAGAACCTGCCACTAGAGAATTTAAAGGAAAGGTGAAAAGAAAAATATCCTCTTTAGAATTAAGTATTTCAGTTTATTATTCCATTTCCATTAAATTTTAAGCTAACAGGGCATGAAAGCATCAAGGAAAGTACAGCATCATATTTCAGTTACAGAAGCTGGAAGTTAATCTTTGACACCTTTGATGAATCATGATACTTGTTTGTGTATCTGTCACTGCAAATATTAATTTAGGGATGAAATGTCCAAATCAGACATTCAGGAATTACATCTTAAGTCTGCCGCAACAGGAAAAAAAGAGACAGGTTAATGCAAATCATTCATATTTTTTTAATTGATCTTAGCAGTTTAGTTAGCCAAAGGCCACAATGCCTGCAGGTAGAGACCCTAAAGACAGAAGGATGGGGGAAAGCCTAGAAGCAGAACACAAAATATAAGATGGGGGAAGACTGGATTTTTTCAGGCATATGTATAATGTGGAAAATAAATTACTCTTTCCAAGAACCTGGAGTACAAATAGGAGCTTAAAAAAAAAAAAATCAATACCACATCCTCTGCCTGTCCATAGGATGAACATTCCTGCAACATTCATTTAGAAAAGTAAGTGGAAGATTTGATAAATGCATGGAAGAATAATCCATCTTGAACACAAAAAACTATCTCAGGCTCAGGAAACACTGGAACTGTATATTTTTATCTCCAAGAATGCACACCAATAAAATCTGTTTGCTTGCTTTACTTCTACACTGTGGGCTTCTTCCTGCATCTATTGCTACACAGCATATTGGTCTCCATATGCATTTTATTTCTAACATGCTTCTTTTTACACTAAGTACAGATGTTAGAATAAAATTAGAAGAAACATGAAGAAAAATATTTAATTACTACTCTGATCAATACACTCAGATCTCATCTAAAGACCCTAAGTTTAAGAAACCTACATGATAGGGAGGAAGGAGGGTGCTGTTTGTTTGTGGTTGTTGTTTGGTTGGTTGGGTTTTTTTTAAGAGCATACCAATTATAACTTTTTTTTAACAGCTTCCATTTTTTGGCTTTGCTGCAAATTTTGTGGTAGTATCTTGACCTAAACATCTGATTATAAGCTCAAGATTCAGGATACCATATCACATCATGTGCATGACATCAGTATATGAGACTGAGATATGAATTATTGGCAAAAGACACAAAATCCTACTCAGCATAAATAAATTCTCTGTAAAGAAAGACTAGAAAATACAATACTAGCATTACCTCACTAATACCTGACTCTTCTTGTAAGCTCCACTCAATAGTCCTACCACAGAATGTAATACTCAAATGAGATAATGAATAGCATCAAAATACTGTCTTAAACCCAACCAGGTTTCTCCCCATTCTGAACATTCTATTTGATCTGACAAACTAATAGTCAAACAAATTATACAGAATTCTTCTGCTCTCCAATATTACACTAAATCTTTAAAGGTTCTCAAAATTCATTTCCAGCAGCTAAATTATATTAATCCCAAATTGCTTTTCCCTGTTACAGCATTGTTCTAAGTGCAGACAGATTTTTGTTTACATTTTTTAATTTGTCTTTCCAAGTTCTAGGACTGCCTGAACTTGCTGTTGCAAGTGGGCGTGGTAGCAGTCTAACTGCTGAAGGTCTGTTCTCTCTGCTGGAGGCAATTTAATTTGTAAATAGAGAACTTTATTTTACCTGAACTCAGGGGAAATTTCAATAGTCAGCTTTCCTCAAAAGATAACATTAGGAACTTTTCTGTGAAGGGGTAAAGATTCTGTGAGGAGAGTCCAATCAGACATCAGCCATATGGTTTTGAAACTTGAGATTTTTTGCAGATATTCTTAATATCTGCTGAATTTCACCTTTTAAATAAATTATTATATCTCAATATTTTTGACAGTTCTCTCATTTATAAGAGCATTTGCTCATGGAAAAACAGGTCTTCCACACCATTAAGATTGTGATTAACTGTCCTGATCATGATAAAATACAAATGTTCAGGATGATACCTTCACTGATATATTTATTTTCAGAAGTGTGTCTTTCCATCAGGTGCAAAATTATTACAGTGATGAGTACTGCGATAAAAAAAATGGCTGCAGAAAACATGTGCTACAAGGAACAGCTACAGGGAAGTGCATGAGGGGGACAGAGTGATTTACAGTTTCCTCTCCCTCCTTCTGATTATTTAGCATCTGTTACCTAGATATTTCACCCAAGAAGAACATAAGCTAGAGCTTTCACTTACAGAAATGGAAAGTGATGCAATCTTGAAAGAGAATTAGAAAAGCCATAACTTAGTTTGGCAAAACCTCAAAACCTTGACTCCTTAAGACACTTTAAATTAAATTCTGAATAGGTCAGGTATGCATTGAGGGAGAAATTCTTCGTCTCAGATATTCAGTGCAGAGAGGCTTGGTAACACTCAACCACTGCATGTTTCTCCCATCTTTTCTGCCACTCCTCCTTGAAGGACTGTAGATGTATACAACACAGACAGACCAAAGCTGACTTCACATGTATTTCCCAGAGCCAGGGTGTAGCAGAGCACACTACAGAGTCTATCAAGCTGGCTAAACTCTGCTAACTGAGATCCCGAGTGACACCTAGCCCTCTAAGCCCAGGAACACTGATTGCTGAACTCTGCCTGATGATTAAGCTATCTGACATGATAACATGGTCTAGCTGTGCTTCATTGAGACATCAGTATTGAAAACAAAGAGTGCTCCTTTCTGCTGATAAACCTAACTGGAGTTTCTTGCTCAGATGTCTCTATAGCATAGCTCATTAGTTTTTTTGTTTCTGAAATAAGAATCCTTTAGGCTGGTCTATTACAAGTCCCTTG
Source organism: Dicaeum eximium (assembly GCA_013396995.1). NCBI lineage: Eukaryota > Metazoa > Chordata > Aves > Passeriformes > Dicaeidae > Dicaeum > Dicaeum eximium. The sequence goes on along the minus strand of VWZP01009783.1, from coordinate 48,239 downwards.
TATGAATTTAGTTAAGATCAAAATGCAAACAAATCTTCAGCTTTGATAGACTGAAATTTATGTACTCTGAAGAAAACTGTCTGAGTTAAGCTCTAATCTCCATTTTGTATTTCAGAATGGAAGTGGAAGTCTGGCTGGCTGGCCATCCCATCCAGTTCCATCCTGTCCCATCCTTGCCCCCTCTGCCTCCCTCTTGTTCCACATGATGCATTGAAAGCACTCCTAACCCAGTGTGGCAGATGTGAAACCTGTGCTCCTTGGGCAGATATCCCTTACTTCCCTTTCCCAAAGCATACCGGAGCCGTGGTTCCATTTTCCAGATAGCATCTAGCCAGAGCCCTGCTCAAGCACATCATGGATACAATGCCACCCCAAGAGGGAATTGGAAAGGGCATTCCTCAAACAGTGAAATTGATTCACTGTCCTTAAGCACAAAAGCAATATTAAATGGGTTACGTATTTGGGAAGGTTGCAAACTATTTCTTTCAGTGTGATTTCACTGTTAATTCTCTGTTTCCAAATCCATGGCTCTTCATTTTCTTCCTGAAATCCTTTAATATTTTCAAATCCTAGCAATCACAGGATCAAAAAAGTCATTAATTTCTTTTCTTCTCTCTCTAAGGATTTGTAGTAGGTACACAGTGCCTAAGAAAGCAAATACTCTTTCAGAATTTGGTTAATTTATAATAAAAGATTACTAATTAGACCAAAGAACACTCTTGGAAACAATAAAACTTTTGTTACAGTGGCTCCATGTGTCCTAGTCATTGTCATCAGTTTATTAATTAAATAATAAATCCTTTTTATAGTATCACCTTAGAAACCATGGCAGGAAAATTAATTTTCTAAGATTAGAAAGTTTTTACTAAGAAAATTGAATGTTTGACCACATTGTTCTTGTGAATGACTGAATTTTACCTTCACAGTAAAACAAGTTTTCCTCTGTGCTAGGGGAATTTATTGAACACCACTACCTTTACTTCAAAAGCACTGCTAACTCAAATAAACCTCAATGTTAGTTCCAAGTGTCTTGCTAAACCCAAACAACATTAATGCAAAGTTACATTTCACTTATCAGCAAATCCTATCACCTTACTCTTTCACCTTCAGCAACTTCTGAATAATACTCCTCAAAGAATGGCAATCTTTGTGCAAGGACCCTATAGTAGAATGGAGAACATTTTCTGTCTACAGGTAGAAGACCCACCACAATCACTTGTATTGATTGTAAGCCACAGGGAGTCCAAGCAATCTGTCCAGTTAATCTGCCTGGGGGAGGGAGGGAGGTGAGGGTGAAAATGTAGGATTTTAAAAAGTTTATTTGAACTGAATTATCTTTAATAGTGTCATTTCTGTCATTACATCATTTTAGTGATTACATCACTGAACTTATCTCTAACTTAACCTTAGTTGGGGAGAAAACCCATTGATATGTACTATCAAAAACATTACCCAAACCATTATTATGCAGATATTGGAGAGATATGTAAAGCCTGCTGTAAAGCATGGAATATAAGAGGTAGAGATACTTGGAAAATGAAGCATTACCAAAAATGTTTAAAATTTATTTCCTTAGGAGATGAAAGAATTGCATAATATTTAAAGGCACAATAACCAGGGTCATTCACTTTCCTATTCCTCAGTGGTCAAAATATCCATGAACTGCTTTTGAAAAAGAATATAAACTAATTAAGAAATCAATTAAATAAGCTACATGTGGACACAGAATTGCATATATATGTGTGTGTGTGTGTATATATATATATATAAAATACATATTTATAGAACTAGTTTATATTTCTGCATTGTGTTATTAAGGAAAATAATAGGAAAAATATATGTTATATCCATCTGTCACAAGACATGAAAGCAATTATTTAACAGAGAAGTGAAGGGGAAAGTATCCTTAGATATCAAGGGAGTTTTCAAAAGGAGAATGACATATTTTCAAATTTCTGTTCAGGCAATATTCTGAGATAATGGGTTGTGGTATAAGAGCTGTGTCTAATTGAGAGAAAGGATTTATTCAGATATAATAAAAAGTACCTTCAAGTCTGGCTAGATCATGGAATAACACAGCAAAGAATAAAACTTTTATGGCTAACAATGTTGCTGTAACAAGCTCCTAGAGCACGAATAAGCTAGAATTTGTAACACCAGGAGAGGTCTTGCCCTTTGCTGCCCCTACTCTGAGCTGCATTTTCTGACCACTGTGAATCTCTTCCTCTGAGTGCCACTGCCTGGTGTTTGCAAAGCTGCACGATGAACTGGAATAGCATAATAACACACATTGAGAAATAACCTCTTCAAAAGAGTTTTAACCCAGATCTGTTCCCAGGGTAGTACACGGCTGAATGAATACCCGTGTCAGTGCAAAGGAGATGCTATCAGTGAAGTGCAGGGAGGGAACAAAAAGACCTGCAGTAGAGTAAATTTATGTCCATTTAGGCTACAAAACTATGTTGTCATTAATCACTAGCCCACTTGACACGTATGGTAAGAGACCTGTTTGATTGTCACTGAAATCTACAAAACTTTCTATTTATCCGTCTCTGTAACTTATTTATCTAATAGTGTGCATTCTATACATCTGAGCAAGAATTAAGATTTTATGTATGGATATGCCTATGACGAGGCTATAAAAAATCCTCCAGCTTATGAAACAAGGATCACCTAAATCCCCACCACACCTTTGAAGTGCTGACATTATTTATCTGTAGAACTTTATACACCAGACAGCCTGTAGTTTCAGTACAATTTCCTTACATTAAACTTCTCTTCTCCATTCTGTTCTGCAGGTTTACTGTATTCCAGAAACTATGCCAAGTTCAGCTGAGTGTAAGTGACTATAGCCCCACTAACTCACAGTTTTTGCCACAGGTGATCATGAACCTCGGTATATCATGAAAGTGATTGCTTTCCCTTTTAAATATATAAATAAATATACAACCAAATAAATAGATAAATAGTAAAGCTTTTTCAATGTATAAAGATCAGTTAATGAGCTAGGTAGTGAAATCAATGTCTTCACAGAGGAAATATTAGGAACCATTCTCTAGGGAAAGAGAGTCCATTTCAACTACTTGTAATCCATTCAAAACAGCTGTCCTGATGAAAAGATTGTACAATAAAGCTACTAACAATGGAACACAATTTATGCACTTTCAGTAGTGCCACAATAAACTGCAGGTGTCAGGAAAAATTGAAACTGTATTACTGAAAGCATCACTATTGCTTTTCTGCTGTACAAAACCTACTTTTCATACTGTTCTTGCTTATTTCTGTTGGACTATATGCACTTAGCATATGGTCATTTTAAATGCAAGTATTAAGGGTATGAAAAGGCACATACTGAATTTTGGATGCATCCCAGGAAAGAAAGTGGCTTGATAATAAGAAAAAATCTTAGTTTCCAAGCACAAATTTGCCTTGGCCACCCAAATAAGAAAACATATTTGGCAAAATAATATGAAACATGAATGGGGACTTATGGGAAGGATTTTGGCCACTGTCCCTAGAAGAGGAAAGAGAATGAAGAATTTACAAGTTTTAAATGATGAATGGATTGACAAATGAAAAAAGCAAAACAACTAATAAAATAGCAAAACTACTAATGGCATGTGCCACTGATTACTTTTGAAAGCAAATAGTAATAGAAAGTTTCCATTAAGTTTCTTTGGGCCTGAATAATGTAAAATCATTTGACTCAACCAACAATTTTACATTTGAGATCTGAAAGAAATTGAAAAAAAAAAAAATTTCTGTGGAATTTGATGAATCCGAAAATAAGAGAAATAAATTGAATAATGGGAAGTTTGGTGATAATAAACAGGATGGAGAACAGTAACTGAGCACAATTGCTGTCATTGAAATAGAACTTAAAGAAAAAAAGCAGATAAAGATTAAAAATGTTAAGACTTTAGGTAAGGAAAAACAAGGTGTGTGGTTTTGCTTGTTGAGATTTTTGTAGAGCCAAAAGAGACAATAAAATAATTGTACTTCAGACAAACTTACAGGGGAGACTGTGTCAGACCTCAAAGCAAAAACATCAGACCAGGAGTCTCTAAAATAGCCAAACTCCATGTTTACCTCAGGCTGCTCCAGAGCTGGGGAAGAATTGCCTACCTGTGCCTGACTTCCTACTTCCAGCTCTGAGTTTCCAGGCCCTAACTTTTGCGGGCATTCCCTGCCTGTACCCAAAGTTCATGCTTAAGTCCTTGGGGATGCATGAAGTACCTTTCATATCAAGCCCCCTTTTTTTCAGTAGCTTTCATGAGAAAAAGAGTCCTTTCACCATTTAAATTTTAGTAATTTTGCACTTCTAGAATTATAGAAAAGGAATAATGTTAATTGATATCTTTCTTTCTTTCTGCATTGTTTTTTCTATTTTTTTTCCCTACATCTTTATGTTTATCTTTGAAAATGCATCCTTTTCTCACTGATTACTGTAATTATAATAATGTACATTTAAATGTTTTTTCCATAAATATAAAGTGATCATCAACCGTAAACAGTTGAAAGGTTGATCCAGGCTTTAAAAATCTTATCAGGTTTCTTAAGTTCTGACTTACTTAATTTAGGCTTTGCTAAAAAAGTAATGTTATACAATAGAACACTAGAACATAATTACATTTTCTGCTCTGCCTTCCACATTACTTAGCTCTCATAGTCACACACACACTATAAATCAAAATAAGATTTTCATTTATTGCATTTCTGTTGGGCCTTTTATATGAAATTATTTAAAATATATTCATAGTATATAGAAGAGCATTTCTTGAATGTAGGAAGTTGGTTTCAAGTCAAATACTGGAAAACCAAACACATTTTTGTTAAAAGACATATTTGCATGCATGTCTGCTTATACATGAACATATGTATAAATAAATGTGTAGATTATGAGACATTGATGTTTATAATATCATTAGTTCTATGTGCTTTCCGTGTTTCTTTTCAAAATTATAAAGTTCACCATGACCAGCATGCACAGATAGTTCTACTGGTTTTAACAGTTCTGAATTTATATTTTCATAACCACTTTTATTACTATATAATAAATACTATATGATGTTCAGTTGTATATCCTTATTTGCTGACAGAGGTAGAATTTAAAGTCATTGATGGGGTTCTCTTAGCAGCCTGTCATTAAAGGTATGCTTTTCCAGAAAGAACAATTTCAGAGGGACAATGGAAGACACACAGGTGAATTTTAGGAAGGGGTCAGGAGAGAAGAGATAAAAGGCCATGCAAAGCAGAGAGAAGAATGGGTGAAAGCTGAGGTTTCAGGTGAAATAATGCTGCTGCAGGCAAGAGTGAGCAAGTGTCTGAATAAGCCTAGCTGTCCCCCAGAGTTCTGTGGTGCAGACATCAGTTGGTGCCTTACTGCTCACAAGGATGGAGAGGAGCTGTGAGCTCCTTCAGCCACCCACGACTATCCTGCCACACTGATTGTTTAAGCAAGGTCATCTGAATGGAAGCGTAAAAGCAAACTTGAGAAATTCACCCTTCTGCTCCCACTAGAGAAATCTCATCCTCTCTCCCATTACTTTTCAAGTCCTCATGGGAGGAGTGCCTCCTCTCACTTTCCCAGTTTTAAAAGGTAAAGGTATTTAAAGTTTTAACCGCCTTACCCAGAAACTGAATTAACTTGTATATTTGCGTACTTCAGATAAGAATTGAGTCCAAAATATTCAATGCTGGGAGCCAATTAAGGCTTTAATTAGGAATAAAACAGGAAAGGAATAAGAGATTCACACATTATTGGTAGTTTCAAAGCTCAAAATTACATTTGCAGGGATGTCTTTGTTCTACATGAAAGCAAAAGAACTATGCTGAAACATTTTTCTCACAGTAGGAGCCTTTTGTCAGTTTGCTGAAGAAATTATGCTAAAAAACTACACAAAAGCAAGTTTTTCTTACTCTTCCACTTGTCTAAAAACCAGAACTAGACAGAATGAGATAAAACGAAAGCTAACTTTCACCTGAGAAAAATCACTGACTTCCATTAAGAACTTCATCAATGCACATTATAGCAGATTAAAAAATTCTGTTAGCCAGGGGGACAAAGGGACTACATACTAATTATTCCTTTTGATCTTCACTTGCTGGAAGACATCTGACAACTGTCAGAGATAAAGCTTACAATTAGGCAGCTTTTTTTAATAATTAAGTACAGGAACTGAAGCTTTCCCTAGACTTGCCTTTTTTCATTTTTTACTACCTCTGACTGTATTTATGTCAAGCCAGCTGAGAAGTCACATCCAGCCATTTTCTCCCTTTGCCCACATACAATCAAATTGAAAATCTGTGAATGAAACTGCAGTCTACCTCAGTAACTAAGGTGACTGAGTTTCCACCTCCATGCTACCTCCAGTCATTTAGCAGAAATTAATAATCACTGACCCTTTTAATGAGGCACTAAAAAAAAAATCACATTTTGTTTTTACTTCTAAAAGCTATACAGTCTGTCTATTCAACCCTTAAAAGCTCTGCTAATGCTATTTACAACTGGAAATAAAAAACCAAAACAACCATCAACAGCAAAAACCAAAGGGAAAAAATACAAAAAACTAAGATGACCTTGAGAAGGTGTTTTATTGCTTAATTAATCCCAGTACATAGTTCTTACCTGTATTTGATCTGCTCTGCATACAATGCACATCTAAGAAAACATTTAGCTTTAATCTAGATAATAGAAACAAGCTAACAAGCACTAGAAGTTAAGTGGTGCCTATTTCAAGAGCTGTCTTAATGACATAAAGAGGACTTACAAAGTGTGGAGAGTGCTCTAGCAGTGATTTGCTGTGCTGAAGAGCACCCCTAACTAACACTGCTTGTGTTCTCCAGATCTACCACATCAATAGAAATCAAGAATGACTGGATACCCTCAAAGCTGATTATCTACCAAAAATTTTGATTTATCTGGAATAGTACTCTTGTTTTAAAGATGCTGATGTTAAAAAATGTATTATTTATAGAAATATATATATCACTATGCCTAAAAATGTATTAATTTTAATACTGATTACATAATAAATTCTTCTTATACATAAATGTAGTTAAATGAAATATAATCTCCAGATGCTTGTATTAATTATAATGCAAAAAAACCCTCAGAAATTGTGAACCTCTTGCAGGTTTCCTATTGTGTAAAAATAGCATATATTTAACAAGAATTTACCTTCTGAATTAGTGAAGGGGATGTTCAATAACAAGAATGTGGGGAGTCATCAACAGTATGCAGCTATTTGAACTAATTTGCTGTGAAGTGTTATCACTTTTTTTTTTCTTACTTTCCTGAACCAGTTTTATGCAGCCTAAGCTTGCAAACCTATGATTCTAATAAAACTGATCTTCCACAAACTAATCTATCTAATCCAATCCAATCTAATCTGCTCTAATCTAATTTTTTACACCAGTATGATGAAAAATGGGCTTGATTAAATACAACACCAATTGAAACAATTGGACATTTTTTCCTGTTTTAAAAGAAACATATCCCATAAATATATTCTCAGTTTTATGATTTTGCAATATAACAAACAATTAATTTAAAGAGGCTTTAAAATTCAGGGTTATGTTTACAAAAAAACCCAGACATACCAAATGATTCTTTCCAGATTAATATCCAGGAAAGCATGATAGTAAACTAGCAATCAGGAATATTAAGAAATCTCATTCTAATTGTGAGTACTATTTATTCATGTATTGGTTTTATGTTGGGTTTGGCTTTATCCTCTGGAAGAAGCAGTTATTTTGTTGGTTGTCTACATTTTGAGAAGGATTACAAAATCCTGACTTTAACAAAAGTTATTTTAGCTAAAGTGATTTATAAACCATTCAACTGCATAATACTTCCTCTGAGGTTTTTTGTTACAACAACAAAAGGCTTGGAAACAAGAAGTTTTTGCCAAGTACAAAACTACTTTTCTTGCAGTCATAATGAATTCTGAATATGGTATATGTCCTCTTCTTCTGTACTGAGGAAAGAGATTTGTACATATTTGAGAAATAAGATTAAAAATGTCTAGTTAATTCTAGCTAGCAGACCAAATTCATGCTAGCAGACCAAATTGCCAGCTTCAAAGGGAGCAGTACTTTTCACTTGCAAAGATCAGTCCTATTTGGATACCTAGGTCATACTGTAAAAATAATCATTTTATGAGAAGGAGCCACATCTGATTTCTTTCTTAAAGCTCAATTTCTCATTAAATCCCTCAAAGTAGTGCTGATGTTCTATTTCTCCAAAAATAATTTTTATGATGCATTCTCTATGCACAGGCACAATTGATACTGATTTTCTCATGCCTCAGCTTTCCACTTCCCAAAACAGGGGAATAATAAGAAGTAGAAACAATCCCTTGCTGAGAATTAGGAATTCTCAGGAATCACCTGAGAACACACTGACACTGTCTGAAACCTTGCTAGAAAGCAGGTCAACAACTACACACCAATTTTTAAGCCTGTGCCACAGTCTGAAGTAAATTCATTCGTACAGACATGTGCACATCAGCTATACTGCAAGAACTGGGTTTTATAAATTCATTACATTAATTATAATGATACATTACCCAACTACATTCTCCAGCCCTGTGATTTTTTTTTTTTTTTTCTTAACCTGGTGATTCAGAATTTTCAGGGATCTTGAAAAAATAACAGACATCTTTTACAAGTTATTTTCTCCCAAGAAGAGCCCCTGAGGGAAAGGAATCATGTGAACTGTGGTGCTTTTCCCACTGTGCCCTGTGCACTCTCTCTTGAAGGTGATATTTCAAAGTCAAAATTTTTTTACTCCTATGGTACATATTGTTCCTTAATATATGCAAAAGAATACCAAATGTAATATCACCACTGCTATTCTCCTTCATGTTCTTGGGAGGTAGGAATGAAAGAAAAGAAGTCAATCAGAGACTTCTGTGCTTAAGCAGCTCACAGGCTTTAGTTCAATAACTTGAATCACTTAATACCTTCGAAAAGCTTCCCTTTTTTTGTCTTTTTTTTTTTTTTGGTCATGGGCTTTAAAGAGAAGACTTTGCAACTTGAACAAAAATAAAGTTTTATTTTACAAGCTTAGCTTTATGCGTTTCATCATCCTTTGAAAGAGCCACATTCAGTGCCTCAGGAAAAAAAAATAAGTGATATCATTCCACAGTACAGGTAAAGCTTTTGGATATTGTTTAGATGCCAGTGATTTTTCTCCCAAGAGAATCCTTAATTGCTTAAGAAGGATTATTAATTGCTATTATAGACTGTTCAGCAACCCTAACGGCTTATTGATGAAATCTTATCTTCTTGAGGCTCTTGTTTTCATTTGCCATGTTATCTCTATGGCTCATTCATTATAATATCAATATTAGCCCAATTTAATCAAATAATTTTTTCCTGTTTCAAATTACGCTCTTACCCTATACAAACAAAACATAGCAGACCCATCACTTTGTGCCTTTTAAAACACTGCAACAGGTTTGTGCATTTGTTCCTACCCTGAACTTCAAATTCATTGATATGCAACAGTGCTTCTTTCAAGATTTATTTACTTTGCTTTGTACTTTCTGCTAGGGAATGTCCAGTTTGTCCAACCCCCCCTCCTGCCTGTGTGCCTTAACAACTACATGTGCTTCAGTATGTGAAGCATATTGCTGTGCTCAGACATACAAAGTACTACTGGTGGTAAAACTAGCATAGGTCAAAAAAGATGCTACTCAGTTGAACTGAAGGTAAAGCTGTGTAAGTAATTGCTAAGCACAGCCACAATACAAAATGATCATGCCAAAAATATTTCCACTCCCTTTAGCTCTCAGTTTTTGATAGTTTCAATTGCACCCAGGGAGTATGAAGTTCAGTTTGAGTAATGCAAAGGACCATAAAAAAATATGACAAGAAAAGCACAGAAAATAATAAAAGCCAAAATATTTCAAGCAGAGTGAAGATTTGTCATTATTCTGCAGAAAGATAGGATGCACAGATCAGTAATATGTAAAGAAAATTTTTGACTGATTTGTGTATTCAGTGAAAAAACATGACATGATAGTAATTTATCTAAAATATATATTTTAAAAGTATAAATATGAATAAATAGTGTGTCCAGTTAATGGACTGAGTAAAACTCCTTCAGATTTAAGACATGATAAATTGAAGTTTGGAGACTAAAAAATTATTCTTTTTGTTTAAAGTCCATATATTAGCAGTGTTATTAATCTTGTTCAGCTCTGAGATAAGCTTCCTGGAGCAGTGCAATCTAGGATGGATACCGATAAACAAAGCTACTGATTTGTTAAAAGACTGGCATCAAAATTATCATGCAAATTTTTGGATTTTTTCAAATTAAATCTGAATCTTTAAAAGTAGAGAGTAGAGAAAAAAAGACAGGATTTAAGTTATGACTTCTAAATGACTTCTACATATCTGACAATTTGCAGTGGCACATTTGAACCTCCAAAATTGCTAAAAAGATATGATTGATAAGGCTTACATAATGGGATGAACTGATTTTCATTAAAATAATATGCACTGTTACCAGTCCCTCACTACCACCTATCCAGTCCTTTTATGTATGTTAAATTTAAAATAACAATAGAAAATTACTTTTAAGTTTACTAAAAAGAATCAAGAATCTCTTGGTATAGGCATGTTCAGGTAACAAAGTATGTGGCCAAGAACATCTAAGCCAAAATAAAAACATGAAGAATAAAGGATATGTGGTGCTATAATTTTAACATTTGTGGCATGTTACCTTATCCATCCTTTTGTCTTAACCTCTTTCAGTGCTTCTAACAAAAAAAAACCCCAACAAAATACAATGAAGGATCCATGTTCTGTGTAGAAAGTTGCCAAACTCCATGGAGATTCAAAAGAAACACCATGTCTAGAAAGGATATCTGTGGTTTTTTTCTATAATGAATATTTTTGCATTCTAGAGATTCATTCCTCATGTATTAAAAAGATAAGCATTTATAATCTGGTTACCAAAATACAGAGACAAAAACATCAGGGGCTTTCAAAATGATTGTACGTGAATTTGATCAGCAGAATGTTATTAACATGGCAAGATGAAAAACAAACAGGATGGAAACTTGCAGCATTTGGAGACATAATTATATTCTATTTTTGAAGAACAGAAGCAAATAAATATTTGTTTAAGATTCTGATCATGCTCAGCTCACAGATATTAAGTCAGAAAATTTTTAATTCTCTGCAAATACACAGGATAAAGGATATGTTAGAGGAACATGATGTTATAGAGCTCACCACACTTGAATCATATCTTTCATTTGGATTTGATAGAATTTTATATATGGGATTCTCACCTAACACAGGGAGCATTGCTAACTGTCTGACACCAAAAGCAAAAAATGTTGATAGTTTTGCATACATGTGTTTCATTTAGTGGTGCTACCTCCTCTCACAAAAATACCAGGAAAATTATTACTCCTTCAGGCTTTCAATATTTGAAACCTTTCTAAGATTTCTCTGGTCTGATAAAACTTTTGCTGAGCATTTACAGTTGCTAGGTGATATCCAAGCAGTGGTCAGTAATTGTGATTGAGGACATATGGCTTTCAAGGCAAATTTCTATTTCCTGATTGGTGTTCAAGAAAAATGAAAGGCAAATTTTGGTAGAAGCAATGTGAGATTTAGTCACTGTCAACATACAACAAAGATATGATGAATGTTCATGTTGTTAGAATTCACTATTGATCAGCTCAATCAAGCATAAAAACCAAGAAACCCATGCTGCTGAAACAGATGAGTGAAATATTACATTTCAGTAAATATTTTCCAAAAACTCTCTTGACATATTTCTCATTTTTATACATTAATATTGTTATATCTGTATGATCTCATTGTTAGAATGATGATAATGTTCTAAAGCTAGTCTATACTCTATAAATTTTACTCTTGTAAAGACAAATGTATTCTTGCCATCCTCTTTAAGCTTGAGTACATATTTATGTTTGCAATTAGGCTACATAGTTAGTTTTAGACTGAAACTCCTATCAAAGGTAGAAAAATGTTCTGTTGAAATGTTCTTGTTGAAATTTCCTGGCACTAAATTTCTGTGTACAGAAAATGAAATATGCTTGATTTCCTTCAATCTTCTTCTCGTCTTTAACAAAGCACTACAGTTTTCAAGGTTTCTTTTAGGCAGAATGCATCCATGCAAAAAGGTGCTAAGACTGACCTGGAGTTAGGGCTACATCTAACCACATGAAACTTTTTTTTGCTGCAATTCTCTTTTTCATGCATCAAAAAAGAGGCAACTAGAATCACAAAAGATACAATTAATGAATGTTAGACAATATTAAGAAAGAAATGGAAAATACCACTATCCCACTGACTCACTCCAAAGTACGTTCACCTTCAATGTTCTCTTTTATGCAGACATGCAAAAATGACTACAAATTCATATGAGATTCAGATACTGCAAAACCAGAATAAAGATGCACTTTGAATACTCAAATTATCTGATGTATAAACTATTCTGGTAGCTTTCAAAAAACAAATATGAGATCCACACCCTCATGGAGACCTGCCTAATAGTCAGGTCAATCTGGCATCTAAAAGTGATACCAGGACCTATATTTGTATTAAATTTTGTCCATCATGTTCCATGTCTGTGAAAACAGTAGGCTGGGGATGATTATTCAGAGCTTCTCAGCTGTCAGGCATGGGCATTAGGAGGTAGCAGATTTGAAGACAGATAGACCCAATACATTGGCACACACACTGTGCCCGTGCCTGTGCAGGTAGCTCATAGGGTGCTGACTGGGATGCCTCAAGTACACTTCAGCTGTCCTCCTCTCTCCTCACTGGATCCTCACTCTTAAAATGTGAGTGCCATCATTAAGGAGCTGTGGTACAGTTACTGCTCATTATAGGTAAGAAGACTGAAGCGTACTTACTTCTAAAGGAAAAGAAGGAAAGAAAAGTGAGCTTAGAATATTGATTGCACTAGCTTTTCATTTCCTACTGGGTAGAGAAATCCAAGTGAGAATTTGCAGGACTGACAACCTTTTATAAATTAACAAACAAGTACAGAACAATGAAGTTCAACTCTTTCTGCCAAGTAGAAATATAAAGAATGAACTTCCATAATCTTATATCAGTATCATGTATTAATACATGAATGAAAAGGCACTGCAACTGCTCAGGAATGTCTAATTCTCAAGGTCACCAGATTATTTAGATGTGAAGTTTTATTTTTCAAATGTAGCTGAGGAGCCCAATTGGACAAATTGATGGGGAATTTATTTTTAAGCCAATCTTCTATTATCTTCAAAATGGGACCTAGAATGTTTTGGAAACATCTGTTAACTTAAGAATGTGGAAATTAAAACACTGATCCTCTTAAAAATACAGACACCTAAACAACACTATGTCCTTAATAGGGAAGGAAAGGTAATCAAATTTATCAAATGTGTATATGGATTACAAAACATTTCCTGGAAGCCTTTAGAGAAGCAGCGATCCTGATGATGCTATTCCCTTCATCTGCATCTAGCGCTTTATAAACTATGCTGAAATAGATTTTGCTGATGAACGTTTTAAAGGTGAAAACAGTGGACAACATCTATAATTTTCACCACACAGGAAAGTTCATGGTCTCCAGCAGTAAAACAATTCAGATGAACTGCAATATTAACCTCGCAAATCAATACATCTTTTAGACACGGTATTTTGCAATGTTGACCTATATCATCTGGTGCTTTGAATATATTTTTCTTTCCTGTTACAAATGAATCATTCTAGAATTCCATTAAGGTTGTTACTGTACAGAAAGTAACTATGGCACTAAGTTATTAGTCATCAGAATCTAAACAAATGTGATGAATTGCAGCATAGATTTTGGCTTTGGTATGATTTCACTCTATACAAAATCCCTGAAAGCAATATGTACTTGATTGATGGAATCTGTTTGTTCTGTTCTAATAAAACAAGCTTGCTCTGTCCTTATGCTAAAAAACAGTTGACGAGCAACACAGCAATACTGTAATATTGCTTCCAAGAAAGTCATAGCAGGCACATAGTACCTGAAAGGCCACCACAGTCCCTGAGATTACCTTGGTTGGAGCACGCTGCTAAAAACACCAAGGTTTGCGTTTTCCTCATATGAGCTATTTACTTAGGAGTTGGATTCCATGTGGGTCCCTTCCAACTCCAATTATCCTGTGATCCTGTAAAAATTTAGGACCCTGACACCTGTTCCACATACATAGAAAGGAAATACTGCCCTCAAATTTTTTGTCTTTTGACTTTTTTTGTGCTTTTGTTTTCCAGAATTTCATGTCTGTAAATGATAATCTTTAATTCCCATTTAAAGTATATTCAGGCACAGAAATCGATGGTGTTGACAAATCCAATGTTCTGAAATGTTTCAAGTTGTTTTGGTGGAGAATGATTTTTCAGGGAGTGTCTGATTCCAGTTGGTTGTGTATTGCTAGCAAACGAGTACCAGACAGAATGGAAGACATACGGACCTGAATTTTCCCTATTGTATTATTCAGTGTGTTTTCATGAGGACATATTTTGTTAAAGATCTTATTGATTCATGTATTATGAAGTACTATGAGTTCAGCTTCTAACAATTCACCCCATCTGTGAACTGAAGTTCTAAGTACAGGCTTGTTGAATGAAACATTTAGGACTAAAATGCCAGTGACCCAGAGAGCACGTTAGGAGGCAATACAGACCTGCAGTGTCTCTTCACACACACACAAAAGAAAAGAATTTCAAACTTCGTCATGGGAAGAGATCTTGGAAACTGCACCTTTTTCTCCTAAAATATAAACAAAACCGTAATTATTTGGAGGACTTTCATCCTGATTAAATATCACTTATGGATTTTACATTACATTGTTGTTAAAAATAATGTCAGAAACTCAGGACTTCCTTCAGTCCAACACCCACCTTCAGATGAAATTAGTAAACCCCAACATTACACATACTTTTCCTTTTATTTTTTCTTTTTATCTCCTTATCACTTTTTTCCTACTCTACATGGAAGCAGAACCTGAACACGAAGGGGGCAGGAAGTATCTGTTCACAAAGGACACTAGAATTGGTGGGAAAAATTCCCAGTCATGGCAGAAGGTCTTACACAAGCTTCTGATGTGAATCTTCTATTAACTACAGTTAGAGTCACTCATGTAGATTTTCTGGATTAACATTATTTAGAGTGAAATGCTTATCCTACCCCATTTAATTTTTAAAAACACGAGACACATCTGTGAACTAGAATTTGTAACACACATATCCATCTGTTGAATTTAGCCTCTCTTTTCGTTCTTCCAAAGCAACTGTACACATAGCACATGCAACTCTCTAATTATTTTATATTTAAAATTGCTTCCTAAGATGTGGGGTTTTTTTTCCTTTATTTTAAAGGTTATGAGAATTTCTGAACAATGCAAGTGGAAGTTTGTCATATGATATTAATTCTGTTTCCTGAAGGAGTGATAACAAAAGTCAAATGTTTTACCTGAGTATTATTTCTCAGTATTTTACACAGAACAGCAGTACTCCATCAAATGACTCATAATACACTAGACATTGGATAGGATTATAAATAACACAAGTTATTTTAAATCAGAGTATACATAATGAATGATTTAATTGCACAGCTCTATATCTGAATTAAACTTTTATACTTTAATAATTAAGCAGTGTTGTCTCCATGGCCTTTTAATACTAGCATAGAAACATAGCATGCAAGTTTACATATTACACTTTCTCTCCAAGGTTATCAAGGTATATAGTAGCATAGTTATTTGAATTCATTATCACAGAGGTAAAAATTGATTTTACCAGCCTAAGAAGATTTAATAATTTTAAAAGCATGTCAAGGAATAAAATTTATCAAGAAAGTACATCACTATGACACAAATAACTTGGTTTGAAATTTGTAATAAAATACTGAGCATCTTTTAAATCACTGATACATAGTTTAACAAGCAGATTTTGCATTCAATCTTTTAAAGTTTGGGATCAATTCTCATTTATATTAAGCTCTGGTTTGAATAAGAGGTAGCCTAACAAATAATCCTTTTTTCAATTTACATAAAAAGACAGTTGAATTAACAGTGAAAGACTGACACATTACTTCAGCATAATAAAGGTGCATTAGCCTAAACGAAAAGCACAGCCTTTTATTTTCCTTAATAGAACTAAAATATCAAGCAAGAAAATGTTAAAATGTTAAAATTCAAACTCCACCTGAGTGCCCATTTGACACTTAATGAGGAACAAAGATTGAGAAAGTTAGTATGTGAAGACACTGCAGTTAACAATGTGCTTCAGCAACATAATTTCCAGCACAGGAGATACTTTTTTTTTTGTTTGAGACTTACTATACCAATAAGGATTTTTCATCAATTCGGCAGCATAGGACAAATAAGAAATATTTCTCTACATATTGTATTTCCCTGTTCTCTATCTATGGCAGCTATCATAGCATCTCAGATATGTATAACTAGAACAAGTTTCCAGAATGACAAAATCCATGGTCCATCAATTTCTTAATAATGAATATTTATGGGATATATTTGAAAATTACACTTGATTTTCAATATTGATCAGAGAGTTCAAAAACACATATTGAGTTTCTGTAGGACTGCCACTCTTACTGACTGACTCACCCTCTAAGCAAGATTTTAATGAATACGGAAGTGTAGCTTTTTCTAAAAAGCAAATATTTAAACTAAAGGGGAAGAGATATGTGAGAATGTCTGCAGTCACTTGGAGACAAAAATAGAAGACCCTAAGAATTGTTAATTTAAGTGATCATTTTCTTGTTCTATAGGATGTCACAAAAGTCTTTATTGCACTGATTTCCTAAAAATCTAAACAAATGTTTGACATTTGGATACATTTTAGAAGGCTGAGAAAGATGCTTGCTTTTTATCTTCTGTTAATCTGGAATAGGCATGGACAAATGCAAAATAAAGTTAACCAACAAAACTTTCCAGTTGAGCAAACTCTGTGGAAAAATATAGGTCACACACTCTTACAGAAATATAAAAAAATTAGAAAGCTTTCAGTTACTTGCAGCTAAAACTTGGTAGACTAAGCAAATTATTACTCACAAGATTATACACTTTATAAAATACTATACATATAAAGTTTTACACAAAATCAATATTAAATTGTTAGAGTGGAACGGAATTCTAATTATCATATCAGAAAAAAAATGAATCTACCCTAGCAACATAGCAGCATGATTAAAAACAAAATAAGCCTACCCTGTGAAAGCAATACTCTACTATTTCATCTTCCTGTGTGTATATTGGTTTAACAAATTGGTTTTTAAATTGGTCTCCATTCATACTTTCACTTCTTAATAGCATCACCCTAACTACAGCGTGTTTGGTGGTGCAGAGTAATCCTTCTAACTCAAAATCACTCTGCAAAACAATCTTTTCTTACTGGCATTATATCATTTATTGTATCACCCAGAGAGGACAGAGCTGTTTTATTAATTTTCAGCACTGCAGGTTCAAAAGTTCATTTCAAATTTTGATGGAATTTTCATGTCTGCTCATCAGAGACTGAGAGTTCTAGAGAGGACAGGAAAAGTATAATTGAAATAAATGTTAGTTTTGATAGACAGATGGATACTTTTTCATTTTTTTTTCCTTTGTAATCCAGAAGACGATTCTTTACCTAGAAAAAGATTCAAAGTTTCTTTTAAATATAATCTGCTTAGGAAGCTAAGTGCAAACAAAAAAGCTTCAGACTAAGGGGAAAGAATCCATGCTCTTTTCCGACAATTGAAGATATAGTGCAAGTGATTTACAAAATCACCTTTTTTTTTTTTAAATCCTAGGTTTAATACAGAAAAAAATTACCTATCAGGTAGTAACTGATTTGACTTTTCCATAAAGAACAAGTTCTGAACTGCACAGGAAAGCTGATGCATAGACTGTCTCCATCTGGTGATTAAACAAAGTGTGATTTATTTCAGATCCAGTAATGAGGTATTAGGAGGGGATGAGGCAGAGAATTTTCTGCCTCAACATATCATAAGGCTTCTATATGCACAAGCATAACAAAGAATGGAACAGAGGGAAGAGAAAGACAGAAGAGCTCCAAACACAGCAAACCATGGATACTCAGTGCAGCATTCCTCCAAACTATTTAAGTATTTGGTGATGTGTGTACACACAAATCAGTTGGGAAAAAAAAATATACACTGGCCAGGAATATTTACTTTCATATAAATTATTTTATTATTATAAATTATTGTATTATTACATTTTTTACGTATAGGAAAGTATAGTAAAACTATTTATTTACTACTCTCATGCAGAACTGTTCCTTCACGCTCTCATGCTGATGGTGCCCTGCTGTTGTGTGGGCACCTGTTATAGGTGCAAAAAGACTGGTCACCATGTGTGGCACCTGATACCTCTGCTTGGATTGTAGCAGCTACTTATTGGGTTTTCTCTGTCCCTTTGACCTCCTATGCCCCACATGAATATTTCTGTTACGTCACCTATGCTAAATTAGCTCAGGCCACCCTTTGAGTGGGTGGAGGTTCCTGTCGTGTGAACAGGAATGATTAATCCAGAAAAATTAGGTTGTCAAATGTATGGTAAAAATACATCCAGAGACTTTGACTGTATCACCATGATTGGGCATTATCACATTGGTAGTATGTCAGAGACTTTGGAAGAACAGAGGTCAGCAGGAAAGGAAATAGGCTTGCTCAATCCCCTTGTTTTGAGAAGTTTTAAATCCTTCTCAAACTTGAGAGAAAAAAAAGGCTGGAGTAAAGAGAAACAAGACTGGTGAGTTGTGCCCCATTTTCCTTAAAATCTATGCTCAGAGGATTTCTTGCACAGACCTTCCTCCAATTTTCTGTTCTCTGTGCAGGTACTTTTTTTCTAAACACAGACAAACCATGCAACTTCTTTAAGCATCACCTGCCATTCATGACAGGCACAACATCTTTTGCTGCTCATTCAGACTCGTGATTATTTTCTAATTTGTTTCCTCCTTGCTGCTCCACTGTCAAAATATTCTAACATCTCTTTAACTGCTGTTTAATAACTAACAGCAGCTTCACGTATTTTAAAGGACAGAGGAAGACTATTTATTTTATTACTTCCTCAAAGATAAGCACAGTGAATAATCACAACTAAAGGTAATGAATATTATCAGAAATAGTGAGCTGCATTTCTCCAGTTGCCCCCAACTCCCAGGATTCTCATAAAAAAATCTGTAATTGCTGTGAAAATAAGAGCAGTAATTTGTTGCATCATTTAAAAGACAAATGCAGACTCTTGCTATGAAAAGTCACACCACAAGTGTAAGTCTATCAACATAGTCTCCAATCTATTTCAAAGAAAATAATAAATCATCACAATTTCGCATTCACTTTAACAGCACCTAATGCCTTTTTAATTTGATTCTCTCAAAATGCAATCATAGAATGTCATAACTGAAGTTTTCTTGCAGGATTAAATCCACAACCCCATCCTTGTGTGGAAAAAAAGGAAACTATTTAAGAATGGGAGAAAAACATCTTTGTCTCACACATCAAAAATAACAGCAGCATAGAGCATTCTTTTTGTTGCATTGTCTCCAGACACCTTCCCTCAGCTGCCATTTTCCAATTATGAGTCTTAGTCTATATTCTTCCAGCAACAGAAATTACTTTACATTTTAACAAGAAGCCTGGAAAAATACTGTTAAGAATTTACTTTCTCTTTAAGAAAGGTGACAAGAATCATAGCCTATGAACTAGTGATATATTATGCAACTCTGCAATCCCTCTAATGTAAAATTACATTATCAAAGTAAATTGGAGATGATGAATAAGATTACTGCTTTGTCCTTTTAATAACTTTTAATAACAGAACACATTAATAGTATCACAGTTCATATTGAATCTACTAAAAAAAAAGAAAAGAAAATCACGTTACAGAATGCCTAAAGAAATTTCACATATGCTGCACGCTGTAAGAAATGTCACCTCATGTAATTGCTGTTCAATTATAGATAACTATTTCTGATGTTCTCTCCACACTTCATTTGCAGTGCCACTGAAGAAATCAGGAAATGTTAAATTAAATACACCTTTGAAAATCAGGGAACAGTCAGAGTAGGCATCTCAGGAATGATCTTGGAATGGTAAAACTATGGGCTTACTTGTCACAGCAGTGCCAACAGAAATAGAAAAAAAAAATATTATTCTGTTGAGTCATGAACTTTCCAGACACTGTTGCAACATAAGGACACTTAATTCTTTGTGTGACAAACCACTTCATGTTCTCCCATTGCATAGGCCTTAATAGACACCCTCATTTTTTTTGTAATACTTTGAATCTAGGTGATGCAATAGTGATTTGTGAGCATTTCATTACTGAATACTCCTGTTCACACAACAGTATTCATGCTGTACATGCACACATTTCTGTGACTGTAAGAGACTGTAAGAATGCTGACATGAAGAAATATTCATCAGAAAAATCAAGTTAATAAATCACTGATTTATCTTCCTTCTTTTAAGAATAACTGTTATAGCAATTCTTCATCCCAGAGAGTATTTTGTAAAATAACAATGTTTGATCACTATTGGAATGCAACCTTAAGCCTTCAGTTAAAACCAAATTTAAAAACAACAGAACACAGAAGTGCTGAACAATTGGACTATAAACTAATTATTTTGCTGTCTTGTAAAGAGTATTTCCCTGTTCTTCTTTGGCCCATAAGAAGATTTGAGTGTACCTGGGGTCCTTTCCAGCCAGTAATCCCATGACTAAGCTCTCTCCACCATGACTAAGCTTTCTCCACCTAACCCTTTCACCTGTCTCACTGAAAACACAGGCATTCAGGAGGCATAAAGCATATTTGCATTAGAGGGTTGAGGAAACAGACACACACACACACACACAGTTCTACATAAATCTCCCTGTTTGCTTAAGCCAAAGTCCATTCAGATGGGGATGAGGAATGCCTTTGTCAGCTCAAATTTCCTCAAGCCATTGACTCCTTACAACATAAATACAGGACACAGTACCTACACCAAGAGAGTAAATCAGAGAACTTGGATTACTGCTTTCATACCCATGTAAATATCCACATGTAGCCTAAAAGGGAAGGCATGTAAACGTAGGCAACACTTAAGAGCAAAAAAAGTACTGCAGAGATAATACCATTTTTGTGACTGATAACAATATATACTACTATTTCATCATGTACTACTAATAATAATTTCATCATTATTAGAACAAATTAATTTGTCTTCACTTAGTATACAGATACAGGGAGAATAGGTTTGTCCTTTTCCTTTTGGCACATTTTTAGTTTATTTTTTCTTGATTTATATATATATATATATATATATATATGTTCGTCTATGCATAAAGGTCTTTCCCAAGTCATATTAAGTGGATGATATTTTGTTCTCAGAACCTTCTAAGTCTACTTGCTTGTCTAAAAGCTGTTTAATGGTATTCTGTTTTAAGTTTTACTTGCTTGCTTGAAATAATAGGACTTTTCCCTACCATTCAATATATTGAACCAAAGCAAACAAGATAAGGAAGCTCTCGGAAACTGGTATACAGGTTAATGGTAATTTTATTCATGGCATTTCATGCACAACTCTTCAGTTACTGCCAGAGATGTCAAAACAGTTGTCAAATGTTAGTTGGCAACTATTAGTTGATTCAGTACTCACCAAAATACAGTACTCAGACTATGAAATAAACAATAATAATCACTAAAATAAACTTATTAACTCACGAGTTTTATGTGCTTCACTGGTGCTTAAAACCAGTTTTATGAGCTTCATTGATGCTACTGAAAGTACTCTTGAACTTTTTATCTTGATAAAAATACTGTGTTTGAGGCAATAAATGTCTAGACTGTTTGAAAATGAACAGCTTTTTATAAGAATATTCCTCCAAATACCATGGAAAATACACCGTTCAGCACCACTGAAAGAGTTAATAGAAAATAAATTGACACCCAGAAGTCACCCAAGACATAAAGAGGAGACTCTATCTGAGAACAAAAAATAAACTGTAATGGCTCAACTCTAAAAGGGAGTATATCGAAGTAGCTTTATTCTATAGAAAACCCTTTAAACAACACTTCAACCAATCATCTTGAAGAATCAGAGTGTGCAGTAAAAGTTAACTTTGAATAATAAAATTAACACTATATATTGCTCCCACTATGTCCTTGGATATATTGAGTGAATATATGATCTTTAATGTGATCTAAAACTTCCCTAGATGTCTTTTACTCAAAACTAAAAGGTGGAAAAGCCATGAAAATAGCAGATGCCGTGGTACCAGTGGCACAACAAACTATAGCACAGAATCTTCTCATAAGTAAAAATAAATCCCTTGTGCAACTTCACAGGCTGCTGCATTTGTAGCTGAGTGTTTCCAGTTTGGTTGGTGCCTCCCATGTGAATAGGCAGTGAAAAAGCAGCATCATTTCAGCTAATAAAAAAATGTTCAAACTTAAATTGGCTTGAGTACCACAAAATAAGACAAAAATAGTTTACCTATTGCTTGAAAATTGCTGTGTTCTACAATGAAGTTCACAGACAGTGGGTGTATTCACAACAGTTTAAAAGATCATATTTTTCATAATACACAATAAACAACCTAAGAAAATGCAGCAGACCAATAGAAGTTCCCGCTTCATGAAAAAAAAAAAAATCTCTGTAAGAATTCAGCTGAACAAGTCACAGATAAATATACCATATTAAGCGTAGGATACTAAAAACTATGAAATACAAAATGTTCATTGGTACCTCCAAATGGAAGGGGCAGTATAAATGCACAAACGTCAGGCCTTGGAAACAGTTATTACAGTCTTGTCACCCTGTGTCCAAAAGCATGACAACTTTCTGACCTGTAAGGTCAGTGCCACCAAGGAATTCACATGGACTCAGCCTCTTCAGAAACAGCTGAACTCCATTCAGTTCCATGGCACATGTGTTACCAAGAAGGCAGCGCTCAGTGCCATACCAAGAACTTTATAAACAGTCCAACTTTTGTGCAATCAAAAATATTAAACAAAGCTGGTCAGGCTTCAAGTTTGATTTAAGAGGAATTTACTACTACTACTTTAAAAAATATTGTCAACATTCTAGAATCATTTTATCTGTACCAGAAACAGAGAATTCTGTTTCAAATTAGCAATCTGCCAGCCATACATAACACAAGTATGTTTTCCAACAAATATCCTTGAGCAGGTGTCCCGTCTTCTTGTAAAATTGGAGTCGGGAAGAATTATTTTCGATAGACTTCTCTAACAAACGCGGCAATATTTTATCTGAGAACTGTTTATTGAAAAGGAAGATAAGTGTTCCTACCAAGGGGGATAGAAAAGGGAGCAACGAGGAGCAAAGAGAGACAAACAGAGCATCAGGGCCCCGCCGCACCGCGGGCGCGCTGTCGCCCTCAGCTCGGCAGCCGGAGCGCGTGCGCCGCGAGCTGCGCTGAGGCTGCGCGGCTCCGGGGCGGGCCGGGCGCGACTTCCGAGCAGCAGCCGGCGGCGTGTCCCTTGTCCCGGCCCAGAGCAGGCTGCATGCCCTTTGTGCCGGCCCAGAGCAGGCTGCGTGTCCCTTGTGCCGGCCCGGAGCAGGCTGCGTGTCCCTTGTCCCGGCCCAGAGCAGGCTGCGTGTCCCTTGTCCCGGCCCAGAGCAGGCTGCGTGTCCCTTGTCCCGGCCCAGAGCAGGCTCCGTGTCCCTTGTCCCGGCCCAGAGCAGGCTCCGTGTCCCTTGTCCCGGCCCAGAGCAGCTGCCGTGCCCACGGCCGCACTCCCGGAGCAGCTGCGGCTCTCGGGGCCGGGGCGCGGCGGCTGCGGGCGGCGGCGGCGGCTCCGTGGGGAAACAGCGGAGCGCTGCGGGGCCCTGGGGTCGAGCTGCCTCGGGGAAGCGGCGGAGCGGGGCAGGACAGGGGCGGACGGGGAAGGCAGCCGGGGAAGAAGCAGGACCGCAGGGAGAAAAAGGCCGGGAGTGAAGGGGGAGACCGAGCTGAGCCTCCGGGCGAGACCCCGCTCCCTCCGAGAGACCCGAATGAAACGAGGCCGGGTTGTGGCGGTGCGGTTCGCTGGTTTTATGTGCTAAAGCTCCTCCCGATGCCCGATTTCCTGGGCATTTTCTCCCGGGCACAGGGGATCTGCCCCGCCGGCAAGGGGGGTCGCTGGCAGCCCGATGGCGGCAGCTTTCTGTGCCCTGCTCGGCTGCCGGGCGAAGCCTCCCCGGGGACAGGGCTCCAGCACCGGGACAGCCCCTGCGGTCATTTTTCACCTCGTGTGTTACACGTGATGAGGCATAATGAACAATCAGATTGGTCCCTCTCCGCCGATCTCTTTAAATACCCATAATTAGAACTGTTTCACACTGGAACAAAGTCTGAAGCCAAATTCAGGTTGTCTATGAAAAATGTCTAGTGCATTTCTCCCAGACAAATCCACAAAACATCCGACCCATCCAGTTTTCTTATCCTATTGAAAATACCTTCAGGGCAAAGTGCACATAATTATCCAGAAACAAACTTGTTCAATCATGGTTTATACTGCACTAATTATTGGAAAATTTTCCCGTGTATCATAAGTTATCTCGTTGAAGTTGATTCCAGAATGGTGTCTGGGGAGTTAGGTTACAGCTTTTTCTCATATAATGTAATTCCAGACTCCCATATTTAGTAGCACAAATGGGTCCTAATTTCACAGATTCACAGAATATTCTGAGTTGGCAGGGACCCACAAGGATCCTTGAGTCCAGCTCTTAAGTAAATGGCCCATACAGGGATCGAACCCACACAGTGGCATTATGAGCAGCATGCCCTAAACAACTGAGCTCATCTTTGGGTGATGTAGCATTATTTATGATGTCATATTATTATTTATGATATTTACGATGCTTTGATTCTCCAAGCAACAAAAAAAATAAAGAAAATCTGGAGTTTAATTTAGAATTCCTGAAAGAATAAAGAGTTTGGAGAAATTAAGCCTATGTAGCCCTGAGGATATTTATGTCAAAACATCAAAACTTCTATTACCTTAAGTGAACAAGAAAATAGAAAAAGGACAGTTATTTCACCTGCTCTTTCTCCTGATGGAAAGAAGTCATGGTATAAGGATGTATTCAAAGAGAATGTTTCATAAGAGTAGTGCTGATGAAGTCTGATATCATATCTAAACACTCGAAAAACAAATACACCTCTACAAAAATTAAGATTCCCCTCGGTTATGAATCATGTACTGCCTAAGAGTGAAACTAAAATTCTTTTTATATTAAATACATAAAAAAACCAAGGGGAAACATTTATTCCACTTTCTGTAAGGTCTCAACACTATTTTTCATTCACTAACTAGTATAAGACAACACTGCTAGTAATGCTGTCTGCATAGGCAGTAATTCCATTTTTTCAAATGTATTTTCCAATATGTGCATGCAGTATTGACCTGTTAGTCCTGAAAAAAAATAGATTTTTGCTTCTTTGCTTACTATTCACCATCAAAGTAATGCAGATATAGGCCTGTTACAGGAGTAAATCCTTCAGAGCCAATGTCTATGGAGCCAAGAATTCCCCATGGTGGAAACTACAAACCACTCTGTCGTTTGTTTTAGTCAAACTTAGTGTTGAATAAGGAGCTGCAGGGGCAGGCAGAACACAAAATTATTTCGGTGAGGCTGAAAGCAAGATTCGTGTTGAAACATGCCATGGACCAGAAAACAGTTCTTTTTGTATGGGAAAAGTTGATAATCCTCTCAACTCCTAAATTCATTATCTGATGAGAACTGCAGAAATTATAGCATCAAATTGGTTTTGATCCTTTTTTGGAAGAGAATAAAAAGGTGAAAAATTGTCTCCTTTGAATTTCTATGTTTTTCTATGTTTTATTTTCTCTTTCTTCCCCCTTTGCCCACACTCAAATTTGGAAATAAACTATTAAACTGTGATGCTGTGGAATGAATGAGGTGAGACCATAAGTAAACTGTCAGAAGAGGCTTTCTCTGTCTGGCAAATATTTTATATTAGTCAAACATATAGTACATGTATGAGATACATACTTTGCTCTCTGGACTTGCCTGATGCCCTTGGTTTCTTCCTTTAGTATCCCCATCTGCACAATTTCTACCCCTGCACAATTTCTATACCTTACTGGTAGTTCATCTACAACGATACATATGCTGTATCTACTAAGTTAACACTATTAGAGACATAAGCCTGAGACAAAGATAGACACTGAAGACAAAACATTGTCTTTTCTCTCATGTTCTTAACCCAATGGATTAACAGCTGTCATTTAATTTCTTTCTTTTTTCTTCTTTTTTTTTTTTTCAGCATATGGTACAGCACACTTCTGGAATTGTCACTGTAAAGCAATGAATTAATGAAGCTGTCTACATTTTTTACATTTTCATGATCCATTAGGTAGGCATTATGGCTCTAGCCACAACTTCTAAAATCCTGTTTGGGAAATTATAACTAATTTCAATGGAAATTTCAGTATAGATTTTCAGAAATGCAGTTTCAGTTATGATTCCTACCAAGAGCGTATCAGCTAAGAAAAGTTTGCTAACATGCCATAGTTTCACTATAAATATGTGGCCAATTACTAGGAAAAATTAAACCATATTGTGCCTAAAACTGATTTTAATGTAATAGTATTACTTTAATGCAATATTTTTATAATAAATCAATGAAATTTGGGGTGAGGGAACTAAAAACATATGACCTAATATAAAGAAGTAAGAGCTTGGATGATGATAACCATATTAAAGGTCCAGACTAAACAGATATTCAGTATTTAAAATGCAAGAGGGGCAAAATGCCCTCAGGCAGTTAGAAGTGAACTTAGGATTCAAACAGAGACAATTTAGGGCAAACTGCACTTTTGCTGTTGATCAAATGTGTGTACACATGCACACACAGACATGTACGTTTGTCATTTTTTTAATCTAAAGTTATTGCCCAAGAAACTCATAAATTCACATACAAAAATACCTAAATGTTGGGTAAGGGGCATCATTTAACTTTAATCCTCTGTCAAGGGCCTACTTATCTATCACTGATAGGTGGAATGCAAATTTAATTAAAAAGAATGCAGCTCTGGGAAATATTATCATTTCTTCCATCTCATAAGTGTGATTCAAATCAGAATACAATCTCACTGTAGACAGAATATGTATGTAAAAAAATGGTTTAAAAAAATAATATAAAAGGCCTTTCCTATATGGAATGTTTTCCTATTTCCATTCTCAGATTTATTATCAAGCTATTTTTTCTTCAAAGAGCTCTGTAAACACATAGCTTGGTTCAATAAATTTTGGGTCAAGCTAAATTTTAGCTTGACTAAATAAGTTTTAAGCTCAGAGGCATATTTTGATATAATTTTATCTCCAAAAACTTTCACTATGATTATTATTTTAGTAACTAGGACAATGTTTTCAGTGAACTGTTCCTAAGGAGATTTTTTTTTTCATTTAGTCAGTGTCTAGGCGCCATGCATTAATCACTTTCAAAGACAGACAAATCAGTTTAAAATAAATAGCTGAAAATGTAAATGGGATATTAAAATCTTCAAAGTGTCTTTAAGACTCTATTATTGCAGCCATACCAAATATTTTTTTAAAAATAAAAACAATTTTCTTAATCTAAAGTTCCTTCATTTTGTTTTAATCCTGACCTCCAAATTAAATTAGGCTAATGGCATAGTTCTCTCCTCAAATCTGGCTGTTGTCTTCCATTAAACTTGGTACCCATTAATTAATTTGAACATGAAGAATTTTTTGGCAACAATTTAGAACTCTCAGGGACTCTATACGCTAAAATGACCTTGCACAGCCCACAGCTATGGATAGATTTCTGTCTGCCATTATTTATTGCCATTCTAATACATGTTCTAATTTCCATTCAGAGACATGAGCACAGCTACTTATCACTATCTCTGAATTTGCAAAAACTTTACAGGTTCTTACTGTATTCTGACTGCATAAACATGAGATAGTATAAAGATTAAATTAATTTCATTTTTGCTGAAGATATCCTTGCTGTGTTTTACAGAAAAATTAACTAATCTTCAGTTCAGCAGTTTGATTCTTAAAAAATAACAATTTCTTTAATTTTTCTGGAAAAAAAGTCGATTTTTTAAAAGTATTATAGTTTTCAGCAGTTTAACTAGCATAAATTTGAATTGTCAACATAATAGGCAGAAATAATTCCATACAAACATGCCAAACCCAACTATATACAACTTCCCATTCTACTGCACTAGATCTTACTGTTTGTGTAACTTCTATCTAGATGTTGGAATTGTCACTGAACATTGAATATAGCAGGAATTTCTATATCCAGTTTTAAAGATATCATAGCAATGCTTTAATATAATTCTTCTCTCAAACCATTTGGTTAATTCTTTTTAAATTGCTCTTTTTCATTGATGTCGCAATTTTAATATGATATAGAGAGCTGATGACTCCTCTCTCTTATTTATATTACTACATTTTTACAGTATATAAACAAGAAAATTGGATGTGAGCATCTTCCCTTGTTCTTTGACTGGAGGGAGGACATAAGCACACCTGTGTGTTGATGCTGGATTCCACTCTGTCCAGGACATATTAGTGTAAGTTTTATCTAGACTGAGATACGGTTAGATATTGAAAAACCTAAAACCGAAACTACCTTAATTTGAATCAAGTATTTCTGGAAATGTCTTCTCTGTCTAATACTGACTTCGTTGTTCTGAGGGGCATTTGCAGTTGCACAAGTGTAACTAACATTGTTGAATATTTTTCTAAAGTTAAAAATACTAATCAACTAACATGCTAGATATTTTCCCTTTTTTTTTTTTTTGAAAGTCTTCTAGTGATTAGTTGACTTTTTCTAGAATTGACTTTAAAGACATACATAGACTGCAGAAGACTTCTTCTGTCACTTTTTCCTGTGACTGTTTCTTAAGTAGGTACATGAAGTGGAAGCTTGTGGGATGAGTAGGGCAGGTGTACATGCAGATGTGCTCAAATTTTTGTCATCTGACAAGGATCTGGATTTGGGTATTAAGTTTCTTAAGAGAACTCATCCTCAGAATATTTTTTTGATTAAAATATTGTGGAGCTGGTTTTTTTGAAGAACAGAGGGAAAACAAAACATAAGCTTTATAAAGGCGTTTTTTACTGTCCCATGAAAATAGTAAAAAGAAGCCATTTACAGCACAATTTCTGTAAGAGTTTGTACTAAATGTAATAATAAAATGAAAAAGAAGCTTACAGTGAATGTAAAAAAAGGAAAGGTAGCCTGGGAGGGAAACAGAAAAATTGTCCAAGCAGCCTGGGATCAGGTTAGGAAAACTAAAGCCCTGACAGAATTAAATCTGGTCAGGGACATCAGGGGAAACAACAAAAGCTTCTATAGGTACATCAGTGATACAAGGGAATCACCCTTGGACATCACTGATGTACATCACTGTATAATCACCCAAACCATTCTAGGCTTCTATGTACAATAATTGTAAAGGAAGAAGAGGAGATAATTTTAAAATCTTTGAGAAGGACTGATACACACTAGCTGGAAGGCAGAACTTGAAGTTACACTAAAGTTATGCAATAATAATAATTAAAAAAAAAAAAACCCAAAAAAAAGAACCCTTAATGGAGATTATCTAGGGAATAATGTGAAAGCATACCAAATGAGATAATAAAGAAATAAATAAAAATTGATTGAAGTAAAAGGAAAAATTACATTAGAGCTAAAAATATGACAGAAGCCTTTTGAAAAAGAAGGCTTCTTTTTAACCCATTCTTCTATTGCTTTATTTTAGTTCAATATTTTCTCTGCTCAATAATCTTTTTTCTTAAAAATATGAATGGATATATAGAAATTAAGACTATAGAAATTTTATGGTAAGAACTGTCTTTCAGTATCAAAAATGGGAACCTTTCTTTCTGTTTTGCTGTTTTTAGGTCAGTGTTGCTTTAAAATACTTCCTAATATGCTTGATTTACATTGATGTGGATTAGATGTAACTACATATGATCAGCGCATTCAAAATACTGTAAGATGACTAGAGAGAGGGAAATCTAGTCTGCCAATCAAAAGATGGAAGTCAATGACACTTTCACATTACTACAATGATACTACAATGATACTACTATGTCATTTGGTGTGACATATGGTTAGCTTCAATTATTAAACTGAAATATCCATTTTATTGGAGTATTTAAGAAAAGAATATATCCAGCCCTGGACACATAATCTGAGAGACCCCTGAGAATGTTCTCTGCAAAATTTCTGACAGGGGCTGATGACCTTTCCAAACAGACTGGTAGTCCCAGTTCTTCTCGGATGAATTATTCATGGCATTGAAACCCAAAAAGAAAACCTCAAACAGCTTGGAGTTGGATTTAATTGTTTTTAGAAGAAGCATTCAGACTCAAATGATCTCTGCCTTCAAAGACTGCTTTTCTAGATGTCAAGAGTTAGTGGAGAAAATACCTCTTTTACAGGAAGAATTGGAAGCTTTAGAGGTCAGGGCTCTTTACAGACTCAAAAAGCAGTGTATTTAAAGAAATACTGCTTCAATTCACAACTACCATTATGATTTTTTTTCAGATGTTGAGATCCTGCTTTTAAGAATGACCCTTACTGGTCAGAAGTTTCACTGAAAGGTGCCAAATGTTGAGTGTGTCTCTTTCAAACAACACCTTGGCAAAATTTTATTTTTCTGAACAAGATATTAAACAAAAACCTACAAGACTAATGGTTGTTTGTTCACCATTTTTTCCTGAAGAGAAATTTTTTAAAAAATCACATTTGGTATAAATTATATCAAGTGTTAGTATTAAAATTATGTACACAAATATGACATTTAGTTTTAACTTTTAGTTAGTAAACTGAAGCACAAATTTATGCTGGTATTTACTGTTATTTATTTTGATTATTTAGAGAAAGCTTTTAATTCAAAGGCTCTTAATTCAAATTTTTCAATTTCAATTTTTCCCAAATATATGTAAAAATATTCAAAAAACTATCAATATGTAAACTTCAAGCATGAAGCAGTTTCATCTCTCAAAAAGGCATTCATTTAAATTAGCTCAAAAAGCACATGAAATCACTGTTGATTCTAATGGGCCCCAGTTTGGCAAGATACTAAATTTAAGCACTATTAGACTACATGAAATGATCCGAGACAGACGAATTTCATGATTATTCAGTGGAGCAATTCAGTAGTTGTTAATTGCTATCAGGGGACATGGAGACCATGCCTCTCAAATGGGCAAGCTCTCCTGGGGAGAAATACTGCTAGCATAAGGTCTTTTCTGCTCACACACTGATTAAATGAGCCAATTAATTAAGTACTCACATGTGAATTACCATGTGCCCAGAGTTTGGGGGAGCATTCAGCTAGAGTAGCAAAATGCGGAGGCAATTGCAAGTCAGGAAAAGAGCCATGGCAGGTGTCAGAGCCTTTCACCACCGGGAAAGCTAATTTCCTCCATCATATCCTTTTGCTCTGCTGACCAAAGTCAAAGTTAATGAGCCTGCTACTCTCTGTATTACATACAAATAAGTAGCAAGTAAGTACTCCTCTTCGAGTGGATTCATGGAAATAATCATCTTGTCATTGATAATTACTTAGTTACCAAGTCAGAAGTAAACTCCTGCATCTGTCTTTGAGCATCTCTGAGCATCTATGCTTCTCTGAAAAACTGTTCTTCGACCCTAACTCGTTTATTTATCTTGACCAGTATAGCTCCAAAAGAGCTTTTTTCCTCCCCGTTTTTCCTTAAATCACCAGAGCATCTGAAAAAATTAATCCTCAATTTCTCCAAAGTCTATTTATATGCCAAAACCGTTCTCTGAAACATTCCTCTTTAAATGTATCTTTCAGCTTCTCCTTTCTTCTATGACGTTTTTTAATCCACCACAGACACATACTGTCTGTGGATGAATATGAAAATATTGATTGTCCGTATTACTGGTCAGTAAAGATCATAGAGAGGTTGGGGCCAAATCCTTGGTTAATGTAATTTTCCACACAGAAATTAGGAATAGAAAAACCAACATCCCTCTACCACAGACCTAAAAAGTTTTACTTCCATTACAGCACTGGACGTTACAGATTGCTGTATGCCAAAAGATCTAAAATTCATAAAGATTCACTTTATCTAGGTTATTTGTTTTGGTGACTCCTTTAGCTTATTATAGCAGGCTGAACCTGAGGATCACCCCTCTGATAGCTTTTGGCCTTTGAGTTGGCACACAATGTGACCCAGAGACAGTTAACATGCATCTGTTCATATCCCAGCAAAACACATTGACTTAATGGCGAGTACTGATATTTACGTTCCTACATATATTATAAACATGTATATTATACATTTCATATAATCACCTTTCTAAAGTGATTTTATGGAACAAATCATGCCTCCTCTCAGAATTTATTTTAAGGGTTAAAAGACAAGATATTTCAGTAATACATTTCTACACCTATTAATAATTAAATATGTGTATTTTGAAAACAAGATGATCAAAACAATACTTAATATTACAATAAGGTTTCTATATTGGTTTGTGGATTTTTTTTATCTTCTAGAAATATATTAGCTAACATATCCTTGGATTGCTTTGCATTGGAAACCTATAGCCAGCCTGTGATTGACTACTGCACCTCAGCTGATCAGCTCCTACCTTATTGCAGAAATGCTTGTTATTAGCCCCTAGTGCATGACCTTTCATGCTATGCTATTGAATTTCATCCCATTTCTATTACCTGAGTCTTCAGGGTCATCCAATATACCCCTAGGCTATTTCAGTCAACTAATGATCCCAGACAAATACCTCTTTCATATTTTTCTCCTAGTCCCATTTTGTGACTTCTTCCTTCTGTCCAGCACTTTCTGACTCCAAAGACTTACTTTTTAGCAAGGCCCAACATTTATAATTCATATCTGGTTTTGTGCTAGAAAATTTCCAGAATATATACTGATACCTCACCTATTTTTAGGGACTGGGGGGAGGGGGGAATAATAAAGAAAATATACATATGTTACATGGTGACTAAGGTTTTTATTGTTCTCAGAGAAACAGAATTTCAAAAACAGACGACTAGCTATTAGAATGTGGCAATTCATCTGTCATTTTAATGGTACTCAGTGATTATAACTAATATTAGCTTTCAATGCAACGTTTTTTATTTAAGAGCAAAAATATGTTACAGAGTTTTGCACTGGGAAGTCAAAGTCATAAATACAAGACATACACAGATCAATAGTCTTACTTTTATTATCTGGCAGGAAACTGGGACAGTAAGAAGTTATGATTATTAAGTTTCTTTACCCAACAAGAACTTAGGTAAGTAAATATTTGTGCATTGAATTTTCCTGATTCCAAACACAGCATATTCTTAGTTTGCCAGTTCTGAAATATTCCTGATTAGAGAATACTTATACAATTAAACAATTCAAAATAATCTGTTAAACTACTCAAAAACTGCACAGTCAGTGATTGGCAACTAAGTCCTCCTCTCAACTAAGGACATTTCCTTTTTTACGTTCTCGTTCTGAAGAGACAGCCTTGTGAAATTTTAATAACATCACAAACCAGGTGATATTCCCTACAAGTCATAGAATCTGAAGACTGTTCCAAAAACTGTGCCTAGCCCGTGATAAAGCAATGAATTTATAACACCCTTCTACGTTACTTCCTTTCTCACCTATTATTTACCATCATTATGCAGGCATCCAAAGTATTCCAGCTAATGTAAAACAGTGAGAAATGTGTGGAATCATAGGATAGAATAATTTAGATTGGGAAATTCCTTCAAGATCACCAAGTCCAAACGTTAACATAAACTGCCAGGTCTACCACTAAACCAGGTCTCAAAGTGCCACATCTACAGGTATTTGAAATGCCTCCAGGGTGGTAGCTCAACCACTTCCCTAGGCAGTGTGGTCCAATGCTTGACAACACTGCTGGTGAAGAAATTTTCCCTAATATCCAGTCTAAACCTCCCCTAGTACAACCTGAGGCCATTTCCTCTTGTCCTGTTGCTTGTTACTGGGGAGGAGAGACCAACCCACAATTGGCTACAATCTCCTTTCAGGCAGTTGTAGGGAACAGTAAGGTCTGCCCTGAGCCTCCTTTTCTCCAGGCCAAACATCTGCAACTCTCTCAGCCACTCCTCATCAGACTTGTGCTCCAGACCCTTCACCAGCTCCATTGCCCTTCTCTAGACTTGTTCCAGCACTTCAATGACTTTTTTGTCAGGCAGTGCCCAAAACTGAAGTGTGGCCTCAACCACATGTGGGCATGATCACTGCCGTGATCCTATTGACCACAAAGAACATTCAAATAATATTTTTTAAGTGCTTAGCACACCATTAAAATAGTTAATGGGTAGTCAGCTTAAGTGAAGTTAATGGCAACAAAAAGCAATAAATTAAAGATAAATTGCAACAAAAAACAATAATTAAAGCCCAGTTGAAGATTAACACAGAGGCATCAATTCAGCTCTGTGTCAAAACACTCCCTATTTAAGATTAATTCCTTCACTGTATTAAATAAATTAGAATAGCAATAGTGCCTAGAGGTCCTGATCTCCTGTCAAAACTTATTGTTCTGTGAATAAATATAATGAGAAAACAGTTGCTTTTCCTTAAAGTTGCTACTATTTTCTCTTGGGAGTAGAGATGGCTTCATGTTTTTGACACTATGTTCATAATTCATCCTAAATTTAATATTTTTCAAACAGAGAAAGAAGGAAATAAAAAGACTATTTTCTAACATCATGCTGGTCATAACAGTTTTTTCTTTGTTTCAGACTAAGTTTCTTTCTCAAAGCCAAACAATTCTGCATCACCTAAGCCTAGCTTCATGCTATATTTTAAAATCATATGTATACCTTAACACATCCTAAATTTTAAAGCATTACACCAGTCAGTTTATGTAAGCTTCCCATAAATCTAGAAGAGGCTATGTTGCCTAGCATTTGTTTCTATATTTTACACGTTGTCCAAACTAGATGATTTACCTACTGAAGTTCCATTCTCCAAACAAATGGGGGCATACCAATCTGGTTAAGTGGGATGTAGTTTATAGATTTTAATATTTTTTCCTATTTGTCTCTCTGTCCCACTTTGTCTTACTTCTTTCTCTTTCCTTCTGTCTCAAAAAATCTCTGTGAATTCTTATTCTTCTCATTCAAGAAGTTGCCAGTTTCCAGAAGGGTTAATTATTTTGCATGTAGTGTAAATGCCACTTATTACAAGGTACCTATCCAAAATCTCACCAAGGTAAATATAATCTCATTTGTATTTGAGAAAAAGACACACAAATTATCTAGTTAGTCCAAGATTACATGCTGCAAGTTAGTCCAAGATTACATGCTGCAAGTACCTAAAAGAATTTAAATAATTTAACCTAATTCCTAGTCAGGAATCTGGTACTTTTAAGATTAGTAACTAACAAGACATCATTTGAGTATGCTACAAATCACAAAGGGAAAAAATGCATTATATTAGAACACCAGAACACCCATTCCTCTTTATTATAAGCTCTTCTGCAGTTTTTCTACATAAATTTTATTTCAAAAGACATGATAAATCCTCATCTTCTCTATGCACTTGCTTTTAATCCTAGCTGGTTTGGGGTTTGTTTTTGGTTTTTATCTGAAATAGTTAAAAATATTAATGTACTACTACAAAGTAGTAAAGATCACTATAACCTTAATTGCAACTACTTAAGCAGTCAGACTAGTTGACCTCCAGTGGTCCCTTCCAACCTTAGCCACTCTGTGAAGCATAAAAAGACTAGACACAGCTGGGTCACACTGCTGTCCGAGAGAAAAGCTTAGTCAATGAACTGGAAGGTAATGCTTCCCCCAGGTACTTTGGAAAATGTCATGATCTCTTCAACATGATGAAGCTAACAGGATTACAGAGATCAGGGTAAAAGCCAGTTATGGAGTTAAAAGGTACAGCCATCACAGTTTGAACTTTTAATCTTGAAGAAGTTACAATTTTCTCTCCTCATGGCTGCCATAGACACGTTTGAATTCAAGCTTCATATTATTCAATTTAAACTAGTGAAGAAAACCTTAAGGTCACTTGATAACAAGCAGAACCATTTTGCAAGCTGAGAAATCCAGCTTGCAATGCCTTCTGATGCAAGGGGCTGGGACTGTAAGTGTTAGAGTTCTAAATATGCCAGGGGAAAGCTTACCACCACAGAGAGGAGGGGGACCCTGCTCAGTCTTCTGCAGCACTACCAAGTGATAAATATTACAGTGCTACCACACCCAACCTCAGGTACATTCAAGGTATTTATCTAAGATATCAGTGTAAAATTCCACCTTTCATCATGGCACAGATGAAACCACACGTGGATAACACTGATGATTTTTTTGCTGCTAAGCAGTGTTTACACTAAGTCAAGGACTTCCCAGTTTCTCACACAATCCCACCAGCACACAGGCTGAGGAGACACAAACAGAAAGTGCCCAAAGAGACATTCCCTACCATAGGGGTCATGCCCAGAATGTAATCTAAGGGGAAAGCCAGATGGGAGCCACTGCTTGGGAGCTGTCTGGGCATTAGTCACCAGTAGGTGAGCAAATGCATTGTGAATCACTTGTATACTCTCAGTTTTTAAAGTTATTATAATGGGGGACTGGGGGGGCATCTTCCCCATAGACTCCAAGGAGAAAAGGTAAACGTTAACATAACACTAAAGCATGTCCATAGTTTTCTGGATTGCTTTGTTCCTAATTCATTCTCTGTTGTTACTGGGTCTTGCAATTATGCCCCAAGTCATAATTATCACAGCTGCCAAGTAGCCATAGACCATTTTCTTAAAATGCTTACACCTAGACCTCCAGTGGACTGTGATCAGTGCACAGACAAGATCTTCACAGACAAGGTAAGAAACTATGTCTCTTTTCTTCCTCTTCCAATCTGAATTTTAAGAAAAAGACACCTATATCAGTTTACTTCCATGTTCACATTGACACAGTTGATGTCTTACAGAAACAACAGTGTATAAGGTCAGCCTTCTTCTATGAAGAAACACATCAAACTGACAACAGTTCTGGGCAGTCAGGTCTTACCGAACCTTTTCTGTTTGCTTTAAATGTTACTTGAAATATCAGAAAACATCAGTTCTTTAGTATCAGGCACCACTAACATCATTCTGTAATTGAATTATACTAATCATGATTACATTGTGATGAAGGAGCATATTTCCCAGGTCAAATGTTTTGACAACTTCTTGCAATATTTCATGAAACAAGTCAGTACTGAAAATGAACAAAAGATAAAATCCTATTTGGTAGGTATGTGTTCTGTTGCTACACTGTTAACTTACCATATAAAGCTAAAAGGCAGCTAGTAATTTTCTTCATACAAAGTATCCATAATGGCTTGCATAATAGCTTGCATTATTCAAGTTTCACTGAAATTTTAGATTTATGCAATATATAGTGCTGTAAAGAAGTTTACGTAAAATATAGCAGAAGCCTGGATTTATTGTGTCTTGGAAAAGATGAATATACCTGGTATAAATCAAGTCTCACACTGGTGCTAAATCAAGTGTTAGAAAGGTAAAGTTAGTTACAAGGAAACTAAAGGTTTGCAGAGAGTGAATTTAACCCCTGGAATAGTAATAAAGTAGAAAATAGTTGAATTAAAACTAAATACATGAATTCTGACAACTGTGCAGCCATTTATCTTTACATTTATAAGCTAAGAAAGGTACAAAAATGGATATTCTGAGGTTGACACTAATTCACCAGTACACAGCCTTGTGCAAATCAGTTAAGTGCTGTTAGTTCTCCAAAGAGAGAACAACATGTCAGACAACTACCTGGAATGGCACATCTCCTTGAGCATGATTCCACTTTCCAAATGAAGCTGAGTATGTAAGAGGCCCACCTACCACCAACACTGGTCTGAGTCAGCTTTTCAGTCTTCAAAAATATTGCACCCATTCTGGATACAGATCTTCCCACAGATATACATATGCTGATCATTTCCAGACTGCGTGTTTTTTGAACAACAAATCTGCAATATGCACATAAATATTTCCATTTTTTGAAATTAGTATTACACACACTCATATATATATATATATATGAGTATACTCATATATACACTCATATGTATATATATATACAAACACACACACCTTAGTAGTATATAAATATATTTTTAGGTAACATATATAAAAAACCCTTGAAAGTAAACAAGAGGACTTAATAAAAAGCAAGTTACTTGCCTCTGAAGAGTTTTTTATTTTAATTTATTTTCTTCCCAAACTACATGAAATCTGATCATCACAGATCATTTGTGAAGCAGAGCAGGGAACTGACCTGGAATAAATAACACAAACAATGTCTATTTATAAAACTTTTATATAAGTGTGTAGTTATAATGGCCCTTTAAAAGTGAATTTTTTTCCTTCCTTCTCAGAACAGGTTTACCACCATGTATAGCTGTTCCTGATGAATGCTTTCTCTACTTTTGGTACTTACTGTCCCAAAGCCCTTTCTGATCTCCAACTCTATGCACATATATCTCAAATTCCCAGATGAAACATGGTTCTAACTCCAGAGCTCAGAAGTACTTTTACTTCTGAAATCTACTGATTTCAAGAAAAGTTTTATTTGAATTATTAATTATAACTGTTGAATCACAAATCACACATTGTAAAAAAAGTAAATCAACTAGTAGGCAGCAGTCCTATATGCTAAACATAATTTTAACTAAAATATAAATTGTTTTTAAGAGTTTTGCAGGGTTCAGATCTAAATAGATTGCCACTGAATTGAATAACCATGAACACAGATTAGAACTGGAGAAGGGGAGATAAAAACATTAAATTTGATTTATTTTAATTTTATACTTCCCCAATAGTATTTGTATATTAATTCATAGATAGTTCAATTTGTGTGAAAGCAGTTTTGTGCCATTTTGAAGTAGATGGCACATAAAAATTAAACGAGTCAATTCATTTAAGTGTATTTTTTAATGATGTGAGCTCAGAGTTTGTCCAGTTTTCTTTAAAATTTGAAGAACTATTTATTTGATAGCTTCATGGAATATCTGCCAGTTGAGAAACCAGGATAAATTAGTTTCTTCTAAAAAAAGCAAGAAAGAAATTAAAAATAAGTATAGAATTAAATTTAATTTCCTCTACCTAATTTAATGACTACAAAGGTCCCAAATAAAATAGAAATG
Source organism: Dicaeum eximium (assembly GCA_013396995.1). NCBI lineage: Eukaryota > Metazoa > Chordata > Aves > Passeriformes > Dicaeidae > Dicaeum > Dicaeum eximium. The sequence continues at coordinate 9,034 of VWZP01009783.1, read as the reverse complement.
AAAGATCATATATGAAGTAGTTTATTATTATTTATGTTTTCTCTGCATCCACACCCACACACACACACATATTCATACATGTGTAAAAAAAGTACTTGGAAAGTATTTTTATTCTTGAAAATTGCTTAAAATTACGCAGTTTCTTTCCCTACCTAATCCAAGGAAAAATGTTAACAATAAAGCCTATGTAAAAAGACATATCAAGAATATAGCGTACGCATTAGGTGTGTCTGAGGTGGAGTTTGCTCTCTCACAGCAGCCCTCCCAGTGCTGTGCATTGGTGGCTGGAAAGGTGCTGCTGACCCAGAGGGGTTTGGGTACTGCTGGGCAGGGCTGGAAAGGTGCTGCTGACCCAGAGGGGTTTGGGTACTGCTGGGCAGGGCTGGAAAGGTGCTGCTAACCCAGAGGGGTTTGGGTACTGCTGGGCAGGGCTGGCACAGCAGCAGCGCTGGCTCTCAGCATTCCCACTCCCAGCTCCTTGGTGAGGGAGGGAGGGAAGGTTGAGAGATCATGGGAGGGGACACAACCAGGCCAGCTGACCCAAATTAACCAGAGGGATATTCCATACCATGTGACATCAGCTCAGGTATAAAATCTAAGGAAGAGAGTTGAGGGGAAAGAACAGGTGGAGGAAGATATTTGCTATTTATAAGGTTTGCCTTCTGCAGCACCTATTACTTGTGCTGCAGCCCTGCTTCCCATGGCTAAATGTTGCTCAATGATGGGAAGTAATTTTTTTTTTTTTTTTGCCCTTTGCTTATGCATGCACAAGTTTGGGTGTCGTTTTGTTGTTGTTGTTGTTGTTGTTGTTTCTTTAATAAAGTTCCTGTCTCAATCTACTATTTGTTGATTATCTTATTTTCTCTCCTCTGTGCTGCTGGGTTGGGGAGTGATAGAGGGGCCGGATGGGTGTCTGGTCTCCAGCCAAGGTAAAACCACCACACTATAGTACATGTATTTAATTAATAAAATAGAGCATTCTGAGAATACCTAGCCAGAAATACCCTCAGAGGCACCGTGTGGGAAGTAGAAAATTACGTCCCTGTCAGGAAATAAAATCTGCTGTTCCTTCTTATTTGAAGATAAAGTTACAGAAATTAACAGATTATTAGTGTAAGACAGAATAGAAAATTTTCCATGAGGATAACTAGTTCTCAAAGACCCTTCCAGGATGCTGAGACAATTTTTTGTGGAAGCAAGGATGGTGAAACTGTGTTCTTCTTAGCCAGAACATCAGCACTTCCCACTGGATATGCTTCACATCCTTTCCACATATTATTCTGTAGTTAAAACCAGATTTTTCACAGTGATAGCTTCTTAATACATAACTTTATGTTCTGATGAATATGGTCAAGATACTTGCAAGCATTGTCCAGGCTGAAGTTTAACTAACCAAACCAAAACTACAATTACCTTGCTGATTTTAGAATGTATGCACACAACCAGCCAAAACCTTCAACTGAGTAAAAAGCCAGCTTATCTAAAAAGTGCTGACTCTAAATAAGTCAGAAAAATGGAAATAGTATACTGTTGACATCACTTTTTGTTAATTTTATTTCATTTTAGTTTCTATCATCCTGAAGTGCTTTAAGTAAGTATATATTCAGGGCCTTTCTAGAACTATCATGGTGATTTAGTGTGTCAGATTATACCAGGGCTGCTCCTGAGATGATCTCTAAGTTTTATAATTGGTTGTAAAATACTGCAATAATTTTACTTTCTCTATAGTCAATTTTTTCTTCATAAAATATTTCCAGTATCATAACAATGAATTAATTTTATGAAAAGCTATTCTTTTTTATTTGTGTGGAGGAAAGAAACTGAAAATGAAACAAAGTTACTGTAAAGAAAATATTTTTGATTCTATTCTATAAATTCTATAAGTTACCTGAGGTAGTTGCCCTTTAAGTAACCCTTAAAGCTTTAATCAAACTGAATCTAAGATTATGAATGGCTAATCATCAATACAACTTTGCACAATGAGTTCTTCCTTGCTCCTTCCATTTATACTTAATTATTTTAATAATTTATTTCAGGGTTGATTTATCCAAAGAAAATATTTAAAATTTCTGGAAAGGTTAAAAATCTAAGAGTCCAGACATAGAAAGTTTCCTCTCCTCCATAGATGCTAAAACAATTCCAATGGAAATAAATAAATCTTGTGAAACCAGACAATTGCTTCCATTAGCTTTCATTACAACCAGATATTTGTGATTTTAACTCACTCACTTTGTGATTAGATAAGGCAATAGAAAACTGGGCAAAAATGAATCTGCTAGAGTGAAGGATAGCATGAGGGGAGGGGGAACAAAGAAGGGAAAGACTAGTTAAATAGGAGAAGCTGAAATTTCTCTGTTTTAGAAAGAAGAATTTATTAAATGACTGTTTAATGGAAGATGCAAATATAAGTACAGCTTAAAAGAATCTCACTTCTTTATGTTTCAAAGCTATGCAATAGCACAACTTGAGCTAAAGGATAGGTTGGCACAATCCTAAAAGTTATTAAAAACAACCTAATGCTTCTACTTTTTGTGTAATTCTCTAGCCAGTGGAACACGTTATATAAAAAGTGCATTTAAGAAAACGGAATGTTGTTCACAGTTACCTGCAGAAGTGGATTCTTTATATCAAATGAAAAGCAATGTCTGCCAGGAGTCCTAAGTCAGATGAAAGAATTCAGAGTGCACTTCAGAACCAAAGAAGTATTGACTAGATGTACGTAGCTCACATTTACAGTGAAGGGTTTTCCTAATATTATTTGAAGGTACCTAACTCTCCAGATTTTATGAGATAGGAGATCTTTAGTACTCGTGTCAGAGCTCTATTTAGAAAACTAGAGAGAGAAAGCTAAATTCAGCAGCACTTCTTTTTTATTCAGGTACGATTTCTAATCTCAGTAACATGGACGTGTCACAGAACCACAGCATAGTTAGAGCTGTCTTTTAAATGCATTGTCCTTCCATTTCCACTCCAATATCTAGAAGTCTAGATTATTTATTTGCTCTTTTAACAAAGGTCAGGGTTGTATGAAAGGCTTGCATAGTATCCAGTATTCAGAACAAGAGAAAAAGCAGACATAAATAAACAGGGAGGAAAAACACTTGAACAATTTTGACAAGAAAAAAACCAAGTGTTTTTGCCAGGCAAAGAGTATGGGGTTTTTTGGAGACTTTGTTTTTCCATCTGAGTGAAAGAAAAATACTAGTCCACCTTTTCACCCTGTCAAAGTGAATTATTTTTTCTTCCTGGATAAAGACAGCAAAGACTAACTAAAAGAGTAACTGATCTGTTCCACCAGTCTTTAATGTTCAAGTAGTTTGTTTGAAGTGCTGCACAAATGAATTCCTAAGAGTAAATGAACCACTAACACAGAGGTGTAGTTTAGATCTTTCAGTTGATTACTCTAAATAAAAAAAAAAAAAACAAACCCAGGTATTCAGTCTTTCCTCCCTTGTATATCACATTGTTCCTGAGAATACAGATAATAGTGAGTGTAGGTTGTAACTGCTCCTACATACTGACAAATACATTGACAGGATGCTGTTGAAGTACACAAAGCTGTGATTCCTGCTGTAAGAATAGAAATGTGGTTTCTGAATACTTTCAGTGATAACGTTACTCTCTGTCTTCTGAGACTTCTCATCCTCATGTATAAAGAAGAGGTATTACCAATTTTTCATCACATGACTGAGCACTGCATTTAAATAAACCATACTATAGGCTGTACATTGCCTAGTCATGATTTTAACAAACAGCCAAGCTTTGCCCCTTTCTGGGGAACATTTTTAACAGCTCAGTTCTAAAGATCTTAACTGTGTGAAGGATTGATTTTTATATCCAGTATAGCCTTCTTTAATTAATACATGCCATCTGCAAATTATTCTTCCAATTTGTTATTACAGTGCTTTTCTCTAATCTTGAACACATGGGGTTTACATTTGCCTTGAGGAAAAGATCTATCAGACAAGTGTTCTAAAAAGAAAAGTTGACAAATACTACATGAATGAGTCACAAATGATTTCTTGAATTTTGCAAACTGTGAGACTTACTGTTCTAAACAAAGGATGGCAGTGAACTGGAAATGGACTGGTTATTGCAAACTTGATGCGTTTTTCCAAATTGAGACAAATTTAAGAGGAGACAATGAGAGCAGCTGCCTGGGAAGTAGTCAAAATGCAGAGAGAAAGATTGGAAGAATGGCAAAGAATGATGGACACTAAGTGATTGCCAAAATCTCAAGAATGATGTTTTTAAGAGAAGCCTGAGGCAGCATGTGTCAGAAAAAATATGTCTCTGAAATAACTCACTGAAGTTATTAGGATGTTATGTAGCAGTTATTGAGCAGATGAAAGACAGAAAATGTTTTATGAAAGGTCTATAAGAGGGTCAACTTAAATGAAGTAATTTCTAGAGAACAAACTGACTTTCAGGGTTTTTTTGGTTACTCTTTAGTATTTTAATCTTGTCCCATGTATTATGGGAATATAAACAATAAAGTATTTTGTTATGTATTCTTACCTCTTTTTTCTCTATGGCAAAAAAGAAAAGAAGAAAAACAGTCTGAAAAGAAAAAAAAGCAGATCAGTAGTAATGAAATAATTCATCCCATGTTGTTATTTTTCCTCTCATAAATTAATCCATAGAAACCACTTCTCAATTAATGTCTCCCTACAGAAATTTTCAAGAAGACCGATTACATACCTAGCACAGTGTTTTCAAAGGTCCATTCCAACAGTGCACTTCTGAAAGAATTAGTCATTTAATAGACCTACAAAAGTGAACCTCTTGAAATAAGAAATATTAAGAAAATACAAAGTTTTAACTGAGGAAAAGCTGTATGTACACAAGACTTTTCACTTAACTGGCTTCTAGTAAAATGAACCTCAATTGATTTTGTTCCTATTCTCTGTCCCTATCTTTTCCTTTTCTTTTTGGTTTGCTCTATTTTTAGGCACCACATTCTACAGACTAGGTGCCAAAAACTTCCTCTTTTCCATGCTGTAAATACCTAATCATGCCATTTATCTCTTTTACCTATCCTACATTTATTTCTCTATTGCAATTGTAACCAATGTTAGTGTGTGTGTATGTTTATATGTACGGTCCAGCTCTCAGCCAGCCTAAACCAGTACAGCTAAATTCACCCTAGCAAAGGATCAGTGCCCTAAGAGCCTGCAGAACACACCCCACACATTGTTAAATCTGTATATCCAATGCAAAACCAGGTCTTTGCCTAAAGGAGGGCCCTGTTTGGTCATTTACTGGACATATAACTTCTCCATGTATTTTTAAGATGTTCAGTGTTCCCCCATTGAACATCATTGCATATAGTCTGCATTATGGAAAATCTTCAGTTGGTAAGTCACTTGATGACATATTTGGGTGGCTTTGTACTTCTGATTTCTCTAGTTTTCTGGGCAGGAGTTTAAAAAGATTTGAAAAGGGCAGAGTTGTGCTTGGCATGAGCTTTTATAGGTACTGCACAGCTACTGCTGTCCTGGAAAAAATAGAATGAAACATAACGTGATAAGCCCTTGAAAAAACACTTTTTCCTGCTCCTCACCATTTCTTTATTTCCCCTTTAGTTCTTTATTAGCAGAACTAATAAGTAATAAAGTAATAAAGAGCTGCAAATACCAATCTAGTGACTTAGTAATAAATCCACCTTACCTCTTTTTTGGACAGATGTTAAAATCTGGAATTTGCTGCAGAATGCTTCAGGCAGATGCTCAGTCAGACTGCATGCTGTCATCCCAGAATTTCTTTTTCTGTGATATGTCTGGCTAATATTCAGCATATGTCAAAATAAAGTTATAATCTCCACTTCAAATTAATACCCTTATACCATATCAGTCTTCATGAGTGTTCTTTTTATTAACTGAAGTAATCCTAATTGCTTCAGACTGTGTCCAAACCCAATTTGACTTATGATATGTTACTGGTTTGGGTTTAGTTTTTTTTTTTTAAATTTTATTTCTGCGCAGCTCTTTAAATGTAAATCATGAGTAACCTCTGGATATCAGGAACAGTTTGGAAATCTGACTGTCTTTTTATATAGAGTGTGTCGTTCCAGCAATGGCGACACTATCTAGTGATTCAAAATACAGTGATATAATTTGTATCTCCACTAGGAATACTCCAACAGTGAAGCCATTTTAGGAGATAGCTATAGTTTCAGACAAAAATACAAGTAATTTTTAATAATAAGAGACATAAAAAATACATTTATTTTATTTCCTAATTTGAAATTTCTTATTTAGGATCAAAATTTTAAATAAGTACCTATAAATAAACCCACAATGTTTGGCAGGTTTTTCTCCATGTAGACAAATATATAATTTCAAATATCTCTTACACAGTTAGAAACCTTCAAATATCATACAAAACCCTTTCAAGAGACTCACATTAATTTTACCCCACTGTACTCTGAGTATTGTTATCAATGTATAATGGAAGTCTAGATGGTATAGTTCAGTCTTCCCTTCTCTCCCCTTACAGTTACTCAAATCCTCAAATTCTGAGTACAAACTTATTCAGGAAAGTAGTCAAGTGGAATTATTGTAGTATTTTAGCTCCAGAAGAGGAGCCAGTTGGTGGAGGCAATTTAATGAGCCAAATCTTCCCAAGGTATAGGGCTTATGTAACTCTAGGCCCTATTTAAACACCTGCCCAAAATTATAATGTGAAATTTTAAGTCCCATTTATGTTTGGTTTTTATTAATACAAACCTCATTTATTATGTTCACTATTGCTTATGTATCATTATTTGCAAATGCTGACACAACACTGATGGTGGCTGTGAAAGATATTCTTTGTATTTAAAGCAGGAGCTTAAAGCAGATCACTGGATCCTGTCTTCCCAGGATCCATTTCCCAGATTTCCAGGGCGTGATCACAACTTACATGCTTTCCCCATTAAATATCGGACTAACTTGTGAAGAAAATAGCACCAAGCAGTCTTCATTGTAATATGGCTCAAATATACTAAAATATATTTCTCTTTGCAAGGAGAAATCTATACCTACATTCTACCTCTATTCTGGTTACTTAAAGACCTTCAGTTGAATAACTGTGTCATGTTTTGTGCATGTAAGCAAAGGGATTTAAAAATATTTATATAGGATCTACACATCGAGTTTGCAAATAAACCAGGGTTGTTCCAGTAAGATTTGGGAGGTGGAGGTAGAAGAAAATAAATGTTTATTAGGGATGTAATATGATTTTCTTTAATTCGGGTTGTAAACATCTGTGTCAAAAACTTCATAATTGTTACCTATGTTATTTCATCTAAGTCCAGATATTTTAAAACTTGCTATTAGAAATCTATTGATATTTTATAACTTTTAAAAACCTTAAATGAACCTTCTTGTCTTTCAAGTTACAATTGTGCATAGCAATATGTTAGACATAGATGAAAACTGAAAATGATTCTGTGAAACCTACTGAGTCCATATGGCCTCAGAAATTTCTATATGAACAACGTTAGACTAAAAGTTCTCAGGACAGATAAGAGCATTCAGAGGTTTTTTGAGTTTCCAGATTAAAAAAAAGATAAAAGATATTGTATTCTATTTTTCCAACACAAAACAGGACTTATTAGTCAACTAGTATTAAAGCAATAAAAACAAAACAACACAACTAGCAATATAAAAGATTTGCTATTTATGGAAGGAAAGAAAAATTATTTTCCAGTATTTTTCATAAAAGTTCTCGCTACGGATAAAGAAGAATGACAAAATTCTAGAGCCTGTTCCCATCCCATGTTTTCTCTTAATAGCTCTCTCAATCATAATTCCTTTCCATATAAATTTCTATTATTCACAGCTGTAGGAACCCAAACAAATAAAATTGACTTACACTGATTGCTTCAAGAGCCTTAGTGATGCACACTTTTGTTATCAATGAGTCAAAACTAAATATTTAAGCATTGGTCAAAACTAGGTCAAAATATAAAATAAGGAAAAAAATTTTAAATCATTGTAAGTAACTGAATTTTCATATGTGCTCATTTTCCCTTTGAAATCTTTCTTTAAAACACATCCAGAATACCGAGGTGAAGGGAGGAAAAAAAGCCCCATTGTCATTTACAAGGCTTCTTAAAATTAATTTTCAGCATTTCAGAAACAACTACAACTATCACTGTACAACAGAAAAAATATAGGGGAAATGGAAACTGGAAATAAATCTTTACAGTATTTAAATACTCACTTTTAAAAAGCTTTTTAAGTTGGTTTTAAAGTTGCATTTTGGGACCCCTGTTGACTCCTTTTGTGAAAGCATTCACATAATTGAGAAAGCAGCAAACTCCCTGCTCTTTTTTTTAGAAAAAGCCCATCTCTTTCTTTATGCTTTTGTTCAGATGAACACCTGGCCTATAAAACTGAGTGACAGAACTTTCCCTAGGGTGCCATTTTTGTAGAAAGCTAACAAAACTTTAAAAAGTATGTATTTTTTGCCTCACTGGAGCTTACACAGCTTTATTTTACACTTTTTCCATCTGTTTCTCTGGCTCGACTGTGGGTACTAGTGTGTTTAATGGAAGCTGTATCACTTGTCCAAGAGAAGCCAGAAGTCAGCAGGTTCCTGCCGACTTCTGGCTGGCAATCCAGCCAAAATATTCCAGGGAGAGGAAGACAGAAGGGAAGAAGAGATGGGAAGAGAAGAAAAGAAAGTTCCTTGTTTCTTCTGCAAGCGACTGCACTTGTAAATATCTTCAGGGATTAATGGAAGGAAGAGAGTCTCTCATTGCTTGGAGGGGGCCTGAATGAATTAATATAAAAATAACACAGGAATACTTATAATGTCTTTTTAGTTGGGATGACAGATGGCTTAAAATCTTGTTCTGCCTTCCATCTACACCAAGTTCTGCTCTTTTCTTTCATCAGCCTCATGTCTTGGTTATAGAAGACTTTAAAAAAGCAAAGGAGGAAGAATACATGCAAAAGAAGCCATGGACTTTAAATTCTTTTAAATTATTTGCATCAGTGCAGCTTAAATTTAATTATATTTCTTAATATATTATATATATATTATA
>VWZP01009782.1:0-21871 GCA_013396995.1 Dicaeum eximium | reverse complement strand
TCAATGTTTGTCTTGAATGTGAGATAAAGAATCTTGTATTTATGACTTATCTAATTACTCTCAGTGAACTATGCAGTTTTGCTGTTCCTAATATGTAAGAAGACACCACCTCTTCACAAACAACTTGAATTTTTCTAGTAACAGTCTTTTTTAAAATCACAAATGACAAGTTATTAAGATTAGAAGGTAAGTTTTAACACTGGCTGGTGCCAGACAGGGGGGCCACACCCCCTGCAGCAGCTTTTAAATATTGCTTGTAGGACAGATTTAAGTTTGGCTTAATAAAAATAATGGGATATAAACATTAAAGGCTAAAACAATAAAAATTTAGTTATATAGTGTGAAAAACACCATTCACTTGTGTTTAAAATTTTAAAAGTTTAATAGTAAAAAGCTATTAAGGCAATATAAATTTGACAATCAAGGTTAGGACGATAAAAGAGACACCAAAAAGTAAAGAATGATGGACGTCCGAGTGCTTCTTTCTCAGGAAAAGCACAAAGCACTCACAAAGGGCTGACCCTTAAAAATAATAGTCTGTTGCGTATTCATAGTTCTTCATACATGATTCAGACATTCCTCTCAAACAAAGGTTGTCTTCTGTTTAATTTCTGTTCCTCGTCTCATCGCATAAATCAGTTTCTTGGCTCCAGAGTCTACCAAGTTAAAGATAAGGCAATAAGGCCTTATCTTTATCCTTATCTTTAAGATAAGGCAAAACTTATCTATAAGATAAGGCAATAACTCTTTTCTCGGGATTCTTGGTGTCTTTTTGTTGTTATCTTTATGCGAAGAATTTCTTGGTTATCTTATCCACTCCTTGAGTTAGTTACAAAAAGTATCTTACATCACATAGTTTCTATTTCATATTATGCCTTAACAAAAAAAAAAAAGTAAAATATTAATACAGCACTACAAAAATTAATACAACTTAACTTTCCAACATAACACATATAGTATTCATTCTAATATTTGTGAAGAGCCAATCATATAATATGCATTTTTCACATATAGTACTAAATAGCTGTGCTGAAAGATTCACAATAAAATTACTTTGTTAAAAAGGCAAGTAACTGGTAACAAACGGTTTGACTAAGGTGACCTATCCCTCAGGGCTTTAGATCTGTGTCAAGTGTCGCTTTGATAGTTGGGCTGCTCCTTTCAATGCTTGAAAGCACCTGAGGTACTTCAGACAGGGATCATTGTGGGGGTGGAGTGTCCCAATGACTCGTACACAAAATTTGAATGCATAAAAATTCCCCACTGTGTCAACACATCCCTACCCCACAAAATCAGGAGGACAGAGAGCACAAAAGGTTTAACTGTGGCTATTCGCCCCTCAGGCCCTGTTATTTGCACCAAGTGTTGGTGCTTTGTAAGCTTTGACTATTCCCACCCACACCAGAGAGCACCTGAGGCTCAAACACAGCAAACTGCTGGAGTGCTTCTGTAATAATAACTGGGAAAAACCACTAGACTAGCAGTTTGGAGGAGGCCTTCAATGAAGCTCAGATATCTTTTCTTGGAACTCTGAAAAATACTTTAAATTATGAGACAGCATCAGGTCAAACCATAGAGCCCGTGTAGGGACTAGCCAGACAGCTAACCTGGTCTAGGAGATGCATAAGCAGCTAGAGAACAAAAAAGAAGGATCCTGAAATGACATGTAATAACATCTTATGAATAATGCCTATTATAAAATTAGTAAATTCACATAATGTAATCAATATATCAGCAGTAACCGTCAGTGCTGGTTTGAGGTGGGAGTGCTTCAGGGAAGTGATGTGAAAGTTTTTGACAGTTTTTGGAACCACTGGAAGTTGGACACACCTCTGTGAAATAACGCATCCCCTTCAGTGCTCCAATCCTCCCTCCAGTGAGAGAAAGGAACCAGATGAAAGCACGTAGAGGAGCATCATGAGACATTGAGGTCAGTGAAGAAGTTAAGCCCCAGATGGGAGGCATGAGAAGATGCCTTGATTTTAGAGCTGAAATCCTCTTGTGAGTTATGGAGAAAAAAACTCTTTTTCCCTATAACGCATGAGACTACTGAGGAGGTAAATGCTTCAAATTTGAGCAAGGGTCTCCATGGTGAAGTAAGCAGATGATGAAGTAGCTGTGATCCCATGATAAGCTTAAACAGAGAAAGAGAGAAGATGAGATACTGTGCCCCCAGAGAGAAGAAGGTCTCTGTTCCCAGGGATGAAGATGACCTTTTTGAGATAGATAATGAGAACCTTTGCTCTTTTGAACAGCTCATCTTTAAAACAGTAACCCCAAAGTAGAGATGGCCCATAAACACAGCTCTGGGAAGGTTGTGGAAATAGGAGGGATTTTTTCATGACTGCAGATTTTCCCCTGGGCGGCTGTGTTTGTGAGGACACTGAGAGCCACAAAAGAACTGTTTTTTTTCCTCTTGTGGAAAAGTCTCCGTAACATTAGAAGAGGGACTTCTCTCCCTGAGTGAACTCAAGAAAAGACTATTTTATAGGTGATGAACTGACTGGAAATTTTAGGTTTTGTTTCTTTACATTGACAGGGGGAAGGAATGGTTGTGAGGGGAGGAGAAGTATCTGAAGGGTTTGTTTTGATTCTTATTTTTTGCCCCTTTTAGTTATTCTTAATAAAGCTTTCTTTATACTTTCTTGAAGTTTTGAGCCTGCTTTGCCTTTCTCCTAATCCTATCTCACAGCAGAAAGTGAGTGCAGTGGTGATTGGCCAGCACTGGAGCCACCAAACTCAGTGGTGCATTGATTGGAAAAATTAAAAATTGGGAAATTCTAAAATTGGCGAACCGAAACCACTACACAAATGGTGTTTCTGCCTGGTTTGAACTGAAACCTGCACACCATCTTAGGAAGTAGAGATACCTTCCTAAACAGTCATGTACCTATGACAGTAAAATGAAACAAAGGAAAACACTAAAGCAGCCTACAATCAATAACAGCCATAATCTAGAATCATCATTGACTTTTACTGTGCTATCTGTGGAAGATAAAACAGCAATTGTAACTAAGATTGTAACAAGTAATACCATGTAACAAGAATCTTCAACAAAATCAAGCATGAACACACTGTATCTTCTTTCTCCACAAACAAGTGTTTATCAGTGTTTCATCAAAGCTGTTTTAGTCAGAGTCGTCTTATCTCTTAAAAGAAAACAACGATATGTCTTACAATGTAGAAAAGTAATATTTCACTGTCTTAGATTGCAATGCAAGATGTAACCAAAAGTATGTATTCTACCACCATCTGTTAAAACCCGGTGGGGCACTGTTCTTTATCTCTTCCATGACCCATCCCTCATAATTCTGGGGTTGGGGGGAGATAGCTTCTGCTGTAATGAGTGTGCTGGGTTGCAAGATGTGGGTGTGTGTATTCTGCCCCATCTGTTAGACGTAGGGCAGTTATCTTCTGTTAATTGGGCGGTTTTCTTTATCTCTTTCACAACCTTTCTTCCCTCCAGGGAGATTCTTCTGTTAATGGGCCATTGAGCCTCACTGATAAAATGACACCATCCCACTGGGAGACGCTCTGCCCAGGGGGAGGAGCCAAGCATTTCTAACTGTATATAATATGAAACTTGGAATACCACAGTCAGCCTTCTACCACTGGATTCCCAGAGGAGTAGCTTTTCTTCTCCACTGGATTCCCAGAGGAAGACCAGGCCCATCTACACCACCACCGGACATTCTGAGGAAAACTCCAGCCTTTGACAGGATCACTGCTTCAGCAGAACCACGCCTGTCACTGCAGGAGGAGCAGCCACCATTTAATGGGACTGCCACCAACACCCTGACCCACAGGGTGTCAGGTTGTATTCTGCCTTTGTCCTCTTGAGCAGTAAAATTCTTTTTGTGAGCTAATTATTTCTAAACGTCAAAGAACTGCTGTAGATAAAATTCAAGGTTATAGAACTTAGTTAAGAACTTAAAATTAATTGCTGCAAATAATCTTGGGAGAAGAGGAGGCTGCGGGCTGGGCACAGGGCCAAGCAGACGGCGTACGTGGTCAAGATGGCACTCAGCAGTTTTTTGCCAGCTCCAACACAGCTGTCCCAAGATCAGCTAGAACTAGGAGAAAGAGCAGGAGGTCACAGATCCAGACAGACTGCTCTGGTCTCCTCACAAAGGGAACCTCCCTCATATGGTTACCGGAAAGGATGGATACCACGGGTGCTAGAAGATTTTGGAGATGGGGGTGCTTTCCCAGAAATTCATGTGGCCCAATACCCATTGGATATGGGCCGAAAGAAGAAAATGCCCAATGCTTTGGCTATTCAGGTGGATGCAGAAGGAAAAATAAAATACGATGCAATTGCTCGACAAGGACAGTCAAAGGACAAGGTTATTTACAGCAAGTACACAGATCTTGTGCCAAAAGTGGTCATGAACATGGATGATCCTGAACTGCAAAGACTAGATGAGGAGGCTATTAGAGAGATAACAGAGAAGACAAGAGCAGCCTTGGAGAAATTAGTCTCCCAAAAAGTCGCAGCAGCCGTACCGGTTCGAGCTGCTGACAGACCAGCTCCTGTGCAGTGCATTCGGTACACTCCATCTCAGCAAGGAGCTGCATTCAACTCCGGAGCGAAGCAGAGACTTATTCGGATGGTGGAAGTGCAGAAGGACCCTATGGAGCCTCCAAGATTCAAAATTAACAAGAAGATCCCACGAGGACCACCATCTCCTCCAGCACCTGTAATGCACTCTCCAAGTAGAAAGATGACTGTGAAAGAGCAGCAAGAGTGGAAAATTCCTCCATGCATTTCAAACTGGAAGAATGCAAAGGGTTACACTGTCCCATTAGATAAGCGTCTGGCTGCAGATGGCAGAGGATTGCAGACTGTTCATATTAATGAAAACTTTGCCAAACTTGCTGAGGCACTTTATATTGCTGACAGAAAGGCTCGTGAGGCAGTAGAGATGCGTGCCCAGGTGGAGAGAAAGATGGCTCAGAAAGAAAAGGAGAAACATGAAGAAAAGCTCCGAGAAATAGCTCATAAAGCCAGGGAGAGAAGAGCAGGGATCAAAACTCGTGTTGAAAAAGAGGACGGAGAAGCTAGAGAAAGAGATGAAATCAGACATGAGCGACGCAAAGAGCGACAGCATGACAGAAATCTTTCCCGAGCAGCTCCTGATAAAAGGTCAAAGTTGCAAAGAGATGAGAACAGAGATATCAGTGAAGTTATTGCCCTGGGGGTACCCAACCCCAGGCCATCAAATGAAATCCAATATGACCAGAGGTTGTTCAACCACAGCAAGGGTATGGACAGTGGCTTTGCTGGAGGAGAGGATGAAACTTATAATGTTTATGACCAGCCTTGGAGAAGTGGCAAGGATATGACCCAAAACATCTACAGGCCAAGTAAAAATATGGATAAGGACATGTATGGTGATGATCTAGAGGCTCAAATAAAGACCAACAGGTTTGTTCCTGACAAAGAGTTTTCTAACTTGGATCATAACACCAGAGGCAGAGGCAGAGATGGACCAGTTCAATTTGAGGAGGATCCATTTGGTTTGGACAAGTTTCTTGAAGAAGCTAAGCAACACAGTGCTTCTAATCGGCCATCAGACAGCAGCTGCCCTAAGGAACATAAGCATCAGAGCAAAAAGAGGAGGAAGGACTGAACCTGCTCCTTGAGAGGTAGGAAAATGGACTGCAAACTTGGACTTCATGCAAAATGATTTTTGATATTGAGTGTACAGGAGGATGGTGTTGTAACACAGCAGTTCACAACTCTAGTGTGTATACACACACTAATTCTTCTCCATAGGACAGGTACCTGAGGAGAGAGAAGACATGGAGATCACTTTGGAACATTTCATAAGGGAATTAATTATTCTTTAGCAAGTTCTCAGACTTTGCTGATTCCCCAGCATCTCAGAGTAAGAATGTAGCCCCCTTCCTACAGCTTTAGTTTTTGTAGGTAGCTAAAGCTTTGACTTGATCTGTTAAAAGCTTTCCTGCTGTATATAATGATCATCTTACGATGTAACAGATGCTGAGGTGTTAATGATTTGGTGTTTTAGTGTGGCTATACAGGTTATTTGAACAAGGGAGGGGAAACAGGTAGCTTCTGTTTTAGAACAAGTACTCATTCATAGTTTCTCAGTAATTTTTGTATTAGTTTCTTTACATTTAACAAAATAAAGCCTCCTTCCAACACTAAAAAAAAAAAAAAAAGAGAAAAAGGAAAAAAGAGGAAAAAAAATAGTAGAGCTTCAGTGGCCAAGCTGCACCATTGCGGAACGGGGCAAGGCCCTCCACACTGCCCCATATGTGCGATAGATCTCTTAGATCAACAGCAATGAAATATAGATCAGCCAGAACCAAGTGACAGGCAGGCACCACCCTCAATGGTGGGGGGGACTGAGCTGCCCTGCACTGTCACTGCTGCCAGCTAGGGAAGGGAAAGCTCCACGCCATCATCCTGCAGCCATGAACCAAGCCTGCAGTACTGTATCACATCCATAAGGGTTAGATTCTTAACTCTGGATTGACTGGGCAGTGGTGGCGGTGGAAGCCATACAGACAGGTCAAGGCACCACCCTGTGCCGCTGCAGCTCTGTTTCCCCCCCGAAACACTTGCAGTTGGAAAAGAGGAGGGGATAAGGCAATAAAAAACAAGCCCTAAAAGCCGCACACTGTAAGGGGGAAAATACCAAAAGATAAATGTAGAAAACACTAGAAAGGAACAAAGCATCTGCGGCTTTCTTCTTCTGTTTTGGAGTCTGCAAGTTCTACGGGGGACCGCCAACTGAGGGGCCCAGCCATGGTGGAGCTGCCAGGGCCGGAAAGAAGCTTTGCTACAAAAATATTGTCTGGCCACTGCCAGTCCCACAGTTTACGAGTTCCACCCGGAGCTGTTGTGCTCAGCATCTGTGCCACTTGGGGCTCGATTTCTGGAGGACGAGACCTGCTCAGATGGCCACCACACGGCCACCTGCCGCCCCCCCACAGTCGCCACAGTTCCCCAAAGAGCAGAAGCCAGCCGGCCCTGTGGTGCCCATCTGTGCCATCTGGGGGGGAAACTTAATCATGCCAGAGGTAATTTTGCAAGTGCATGCAACTAAGTTCCAGTTCTGGACTCCCCATTCTTTGCTTCTCCACGCAGTTTAGCTCTCGCTGCCCCTACTGCCGCGTCTGGCTCTGGGATAGAAGGGAAAATGACCGACATGGGGGCTGCGCGCTCCCGAGCACCTGCATGCAGGGACACACACACAGGTGCTGTCCCGGTACTGGAGTGTAGGCTTGAGCTCCATTAAATACATTTGCCGAATCGGGAACTGTGGAGGCCCGTGAACATTCCAGGGAAAGGGCAATAGCAATGCCCTGGAGAGACACACAGTAGGCTCTGGGCATTCCTCAAAGTTCCGGGTAAGGAAACAATCTTCCCTCATGGTGCTCTGCAGCACTATGTTAACTTGTCCAGTTCTGTCCTCCCCATTAGCCCATTGGCCTTCCCTACCCCTTATACCCTTATATGTTCAAGTTCTAGTAAGTTCTCCATACCCTTTAATCCCATTGGTGTATGTCACCCCGCCTATCCACCCTGGCATTCCTTGTTGGCCCCTTCCCAGTGTACCTCCCTTGAGCCCTCAGACCACTGGATCCTTGATGCTCTTCTCCATCCACTCTTTCCCTGTATTTATACCCTAGACTCTATTTTGTCTTTGTCTTTGGCCCCTGCACCTCTTCACTGTTGCCTGAAATAAAGCACATTGAAACTCCATGCCTGGACCCTCCTGTGTCTTCACTGCTGAGCTGAAGTGTTCATGTATGTGTGTGTGTGTGTGTGTGTGCTGCTGCTCTCGTGGCTCCCACCTGTTGGTGCAAGATGCTCTTGGGGAAGGTTGTGTCCACCACTACTGTGGACCGCAACAGGCGACCATCCCCTATGGCTATGCACAAGATAGATAATACCATGAATCTTATCAGCATAAAAGAATTGATAAACAGGATGCCCTGGCAGAAGCAAATGGACCTCCAAAGTTGAGATAAAGATTGCATGGAGATAAGACAGTTTTCTGGGAGAAGGAAACTGCAAGCAAAGGAATATTGCAATATGCACAGGTTTGATTGTAACCTAATCTTTGCAGTAAAGATTTCTGGTCTTCTGAAACAGTATATAAGTCTTTGTAAGTTCTCAATAAAATTGGATTCTGATGATGGATTCTGATGGAGTTCAGTCTCCCTGTCTCTCTCCATTGCTGATAAATTGGTACCTCCGTGTGAGGAATGAGCCGGACCTGACTGGCGGCAGATCGGCGAGCCCTTTGGAAATGGATGGTGACAGTGAAAGAACCGCGCTTGAGCCGGCAATCCCTGTCTGCAGCGACGGACAGGTGAGCCGAGGGGAACTAAAGGGACAGGACATGTCCAGACAGGGAGACGTTAATGAAACCATGCTAACCCTGCTGCGCAGGCATGGCTCTCCCATCCTAAAGCAGGACTTTACGTCGCTTTTACGGTGGGTGTCAAGTATGCTCCGATCCTGGAAAATAATTTTTGGGACATTGAAAAAGCAAGAACAGCCTCAGACTGTTTCCTCTGTGAAAGCTGCCGGCTCCTCACGCCGCTCTGTCTCTCCTGGCTCTGACTCTCCCTGCTCACCTCAAACTGGCACCTCTGATATTGAAGAGCCGCAGCCATCAGCTTTGCCCCTGCCCGGACAAAGGAGAGCAAGGCATTCTTTATCACGGTCGTTAGCAGTTTACATCACTGACTGAGGCTGTAGCAGGGGGGAGGATGGAGAACCCTTCAACCCAGGACTAGATTCAGATTATGGCACAGATCTATTCCCTCATGATAACTGGATGCAACTAAAGTAAAAGGCTCTTAAGAAGGGGGACCCTCAAACGTACTTTGGGTGCAGGAGATCTTGGCATTTGAAAAAGGACTGTCTCAAAAAGAGAGAGGCCAGATCCAAAACTCCTGGTGTTTGCTCTCAGTGCCGTAAGGGAAGGCATGCTAACCACTGTTGGTCCAAGTATGATTTTGAAAGGCATCCGATGTCGGGAAATCGGAGCCGAAGTAGCATGTGCTACTGATTGTATAGATGACTGGATTTAATCTTACTTAGCATGAGTTTATTGTTTTGTTACATATTGTTATGCTTTTATGTTGCTTTCATATTCATAACAAGAAACACATTGTTATAAATTAATAGTCCAATATAGCCAAATTAATAAGTAATAAAAATGATGAGTTTTATTTCGCGATCGCATTACAGTCACGGGTAGCCCCGAGAAACAGGATTGATCCTGGGTGACACCTCGCTTGCCCTCTATCGTGACAAGCCTCTCGGAGTCACAATCACTGCCTCAGTTTCCCTCAGTTTTATACAGTTTTTTCTGCCTAAGGCTGAGATTCCCCGATTCTGTTCATATTTAGTAGGTTTCTTTTCTTGGTCCATAGCTGGACAAAAGGCTTCCTGGCTGGTTGATGGTTTCTTTCAGCATCTGTGGCCAGTGATGCTGGTCGTTGGAGTCTTTTCTGGTTTCTGGGAGCCCTTGATGGTCGGCCGAGATGCAGTGATATGTGGCTGATCGGCGATGTCCGCCGGTGTCCTGTTTACTGGAATACACATTAATATTCATATTCCCCTTGTAGAGTGTGTGTGCTGGCTTTTACCCTACTGTTCTGTGAGTTATGGGAAACTGCCCTTTGGGTGTAACTATCTTGATAGCCCTGAGTACCCTGGCTCCTGATGGTTATCACACACCTGCCTGCCTCATTGTTAAGTAGAAATGGGTCGTTACCCCGCTGGGTCATGGCTTTTGTTTTGCTAATTCCTTTGACTAGTGTGTTACACCCAGGTGTGTGACAAGGAGTAGTCCCTGCTAGACTTCCAGACCTTTGGATTTTTGTAATTTTGTTTCAATATCAACATCTTTAATATTTCTATTTCTAAAAACACAAATTTGACTTAATTATCTATAACAATTCCCCCACCTCTTATATTAACTCACAAATTCATGCCTTTGTTTGGCAACTATTTACAACATTAAAGGCCTCCTCAGCCTCTGTTCCCCAGCTTATTCTATCTGTGTGACTTCATGCAAGTTCTGTAAGTTACCTCATTCCCTCTTATTAGTTCCTCAAATCTGACCAAAGCATCTGCTGCCCTGCTGGTGGGCTCTTCCTCTCCTAGGCTCATTCTTTTTGGAACTGGACTCAATTTTCCAGTTGCAATTTCTGGATCCATCAGCATAGTTGCCACCTGCATGCTTTGCACTACCGAGTGTATTAGCCTGATAAAACATGGTATGAGACAGGGTAGGAACATAACCCCTGCTACCGAACATAAAATGAAAAATATCACTTTCTTCCACCATGCCCCTTTAAATAAGTGGTCCCACGAGGATGCTTGCCCTATCGAATTCTATTTCTGAACCAGTACATGTGCTACCCTTTTAATTTCTGCTGCAAGGCCCCTTATAGTCTCTCCATAGTCATCAATTTCTATGCAACACTCTGATTCATTGAATCTTCCACACACACCTCCCTCTTCTGCTAACAAGTAATCCAGGGTAATTCAGTTTTAATAAACAAAAGCCCTCATCTGAGAATGTTGCCTTGATAAGAGCTCAAGGGCGTCGGAGATGTGATTTGAAACCATTTCCACTACAGCTTGGAGCCTGATTAACCTATTCAGAAGGTAGATGGGAGTTTGATAGCCCCAGCACCCGTCCTGGGCCCAGGTGGCTGGCCTGTAATACTCTATTATTCTTTCACCTGGCCACTCCTCCTCCCCCCAGTACTGGCTGCCTCCCACAATGGGAAGTACCTTCTTTATATCCCTTTTATTTTGGCTCAATGTCTCATACAAAGGGGCTCCTAGTAGGGCACTTTCTGTCCTGGGAAGAGTGAAAAACACTGGTCTAGTGGATCCCACTGTGCAGGATCCCCTCCATTTTGGGGAAGCTCGCTATATGCTTTCTTCCCACATATCCAGTAAATACTATTCGTGGCTTTCCAGTAGATATCAGTGCTTTCTGGTTTTTCCCAATACTCCCTGAGTTCATCTAGGGCCCAGTATGGGTTAGCCCCTGGGTTCTGATTCCAGCAGAGCTAGATTCTTTCATTCCATTCATGCTCCCTCTCCCTTTCCCGACTCCAGTACCCGTCCGGGTTTTCTGGCTGCCACAGTTTACTTTTGTTATCAGAGTTCACTGCCAACGTAGATACACAGGGGGTATACCCAACCATCTCAGTATACTCCCTTCCTTCTCTGCTAATGCAGATGACTCCAATCACCCTTTCATCTAGTACCCATCCCTCTGGTTGCTGTAAAACACCAACCAATTTTCCATTGTCCCATCTCAGGAGTTGTTCTGGGGACAAACTCTCCCCTTTCCATGGCCATTTCTCAGTTGATTTAAGCCCCCCACAAATCCAGCAATTAGTCAACCTCAGTTCAGTAGCTATTTCCTGCAGTAGCTCTATGAATAGATTTTTATTTGATGCAGGCAAGTTCCCGTCACTATGTTGCTTCTCCAACTCTTCGTATTGCTCACTCAGGGATCTAAGTCCAGCTTGCTCTGCCTTCCTCTTTCTCAATTCTAATTCTTGCCTTCTCAGCTCCTGTACTGTTTTGCTCATTTTGCTGTCTGGGTCCATACCTTCTTTATCCTTTGTAAAACAAAAATTTCTATCATATTGTAAGCATACTCTGTCATCATTTTCCCCAATCAGATCACGGAGAATAGGATCCTGGTTCTGAGGGGGCCTCTTTTCATACTTCAAATTCTCCCCCACCCAATAGGTTCTGCCTCCCATTTGTACACATTTCTAGCATATCATTATTATAACACAGATAATTTACCTGGGAATAGGTGGGAAACATAGATTCCATCTTCCCCCCAGTCCAAACTGTGCGATTACATTTTTTACATGCAGTGATGGTCCCTTGTCCCACGCTTCTTTTGTACATTTTGTGGGAGTGAGAACTTAACTGGCCGTGCTCTGCTGTTGTAGCGGAACAGATAGTTGTTCTAGCCAATCACTAAAAGCACATGTACATCTGCTTCACACAATGCTTGCTCGTATGGCTTCTATTAACAATACACAATACTCCATTTTTAAGCTTAAAACCTTCTACTATCTTGCTAAGCATATTTTTCTGCAGTCTTAAGGTCTGTCTTGCCCAAGCCTAAAATTCAAACTATTGTTTCATGTCCTCGCTTGCTGTAATATTGTAACTTTTTGACTTTCAGACTTCGCAGCTGTAGCTAGCTCTAAATTTTCTTTCTTTCTGTTTCTGAAGCCTGCTTTCACAGTTTTCTGAAAGTCTTCTTACATTTACTATTTCCCACTGTGTAGTACTGCCCCGGGCGGGTCTGTGCGGGGATACCACCATCCTGCCTGACCACTGAGACCCTCTCCTCCCCTGGAGTGGAGGAGGCTTTGGGAAGCAGGGTCTGGGGAGGGTTTGGGCCAAGGATGATGCTGAGCTGGGGGCCAGGCAGTGGGAATGGGGGGGTGCTGGATGGAGAGGAGGCTGAGTGAGGTGGCGTGGGGGTGCTGCTGGAAGGGCTGGGCTGGGGGGCGTGGAGGCCGCCATCCTGCCGGGGGGGCTCAGTGCTGGGCTATAGCTGGTCTAAAGCTGCACAAATAATTTGGCCTAACAGACACCAACTGAACCAGCTTAGCTTGTTAGAAGATAGAAGTAAACAAGTCCCCAAGTTACAGAACTACTAATGATAGCTTGGATTTAAGTTCAAACAGGGGACCTTAGCTAATCCCTTTGAATCCTGGATGCACTCCTATCATTGGCCAGTGAGCTGGGTTAAGAGAGAATTAAGATCTTTAGCCAATAGAGTTTGTATCAACGGAGGATCTGAAACCCCTATAAAAAGACCTGTCAGACAATAAACATTGGCTGTTGCTGCATGACCATGGTGTGTGCTTTTCATATTCCTGTCTTCCACACCCAAGTGACAATTGGTGCCCTGTGTGAGGACAAGAAGCTGCTGCAGTATTGTGGGGAGACAGGGAACAGCAGAGATTGCTGCCAGGCAGCCGGTAGGGCTGCAAGAAGCAGAGAAATACTGCAGGCAGCAGAGAGAGCTGTGGGCAGTAGAGAAAGCCGTGGGCAGCAGAGACCTTGTCTTAGGTTGCAATGCAAGATGTAACCAAAAGTATGTTTTCTATTACCATCTGTTAAAACCAGCAGTGTTCCTTATCTCTTCCATGACCCATCCCTCATAACTCTGGGGGGGATATCTTTTGAAATGGGCCAGCTGTTAAAACCAGGTGGGGCAGTGTTCTTTATCTCTTCCACAACCCATCCTTCTTACAGGGAGATATCTTCTGTTAATGGGCCATTGAGTCTCACTGAATGACTGATAAAATTACACCATCCTATTGGGAGGTTCTCCATGCAGGGGGAGGAGCCAAGCATTCCTAGCTGAATATAATGTGGGATTTAGAACACCACAGTCAGCCTTTTCCACTGGATTCCCAGAGGAAGACCAGGCCCTTCTACGCTACCACTGGACCTTCAGTGGAAAACTACACCATTCTACAGGATCACTGCTTCTACAGAACCACGTCTGTGACTCCAGGAGGAGCAGCCACCATTCAGCTGGACTGCTACCAACACCCTGACCGACAGGGTGTCAGGTTGTATTCTGACTCTATCAGTGGTTTTTACTACTGCATTTTATTTTAATTTTCCCATTAAGGAACTGTTGTTCCTGTTCTCATCTCTTTGCCTGAGAGCCCCTTAAATTCAAACTTATAATAACTTGGAGGGAGGGAGTTTACATTTTTCATTTCAAGGGAGGCTCCTGCCTTGTCTAAGAAGACGCTCGTCTTTCAAGCCAAGACAGAGCTGCGGGCAGAGAACACTGCGGACAGCAGAGTGCGCTGCGGGCAGTGGAGAGTGTAGCAAGGAACAGCAGGGAAAGCCGTGTTGATCCAAACGCTTTTGTGATTTATAGACACCGCTAGGAGAGATGGGAGTGTGGGCATCTGTGCCAGAAGACCGTACACTTCAGGTATGGACTCTTATTTTAACAAGAAGAGGGATTAAACATGATAAACAGGCTTTACTAGCCTTAATAAAGTGGTGCAGGAGCCACAGACTGGATGTGTCCGAAGGGGCCGCCTTGGACTTCAAAACATGGGATCTGGCTGGCAGATATATACTTGCAGCAGCTGCCATAGCCGATGAAACTGCCATCAATGTCATCAGATCCTGGAGGCTCATCCTGGACCTGATAAAACAGTTAGAGAGCGAGCGAGACACGAGGGTGGCGGAGGGGACAGCACTGGGTGAGTGGGGAAGGAGAACAGGCGCACCAGCCGCCACGTGGAGCCGCGGAGCCTCCCTGGGAGGGGGTGACCTGTCCACAGAACACCCTGCAGGTGCCCGGGACCACGCCATTGCCCCGGGCAGGGAGAATATGCCAGCCAATTGTCCTGCCCTTGTGAGGAGCCGCGGAGCTAGCCCACACTGGGACATGATGGCGGCAGAGCGCACCATCGCTGAACAAAGCAGCAGAGACACCCTGCGCTCCCAAGCTGAGTTAAATGGGGGTCCTGCAGCCACCCCGGGTCCTGCTTCTTCTCCATGTCCTGCTGCGCCGGCCCTCAGGGTTGCAACAGGCTGCCCTGCCTTTTCTCTATACCCTGCTGCTTCAGGCAGGACCACCAAGACCACAACTGCCCACCGTGAAATGGCGAGCTGCTGTAGAGCCGCCTCTGCCAGCTGCCAGGCAACGCTTGGCTGCCACGAGATACCGGGTTGCTGCAGAGCACATGGCTGCTGCAGAGGGCTGACTGCCACCGCGCCTGGCTCTGCCACAGTGGCAAACAAGCACTCTGTGACCGAGCCTAGCTATGGTGGCTCTGCTGCTGCACTGCAGGGGCACCCGGCTCTCGCAGAGACAAGGCACCTTACAGCTGTTCCAGTTGTGCCTGTGCAGCCATTCCAACAGTGTGCGCCAGAGTCTCCTACATGCCCCGCTACAACACGTGTACCAGGACTGCCTCCTCCCGGAACCCACTGGTACAGCTCTGAGACAGTGCTTTCTGCCCAGCCTCTGCAGGGCAAGTCCAGCTGTCACTGCAACTCAGGGGGGGGCCAAGGAAATCCATCATCAGAAATTCCCAGAAGAAACAGCAGATCAGGGAATGCCTCAGCAGTCACCGCTGCAACAGCACCAGCACCGTCGGAGCAGAAATTTGCTTTGGACTGTTTACCAGCAAAGGACGCAAGAGATAACCAGAGCCATCAGCCCTCAGTGGAGCCCCAAAATATCCTCACCACTGCCACAGTGCCGACAGCCCTGCCTGATCCTGTGACCATCTGGCAAAAGGAAAATGATCATCTTAGTCTCGTAGAAATAAATCAAGAAGTTATTCCAGCAGTTGCGTCATCTAAAGTTGCAAAAGTCGAAGGCTGCATTCGGATGTATGAAGAGATGCACAGGCTTAAAGCAAGGGAGAGGCTGAGACAGCGGCAGGAGGAGCTGGAGCAGATGGTGAAGGCTGCTTGCGCCCAGGCCAGTGAGCAGCTGAAGCGCTTTGATGAACTGAGGGAGCTAAAGCGACATCAGGAATTCCAAGAGTTGCAAGAAGCAATGGAGAAGAGCTCAAAGGAGGCTCAGAGGCAGCAAGAGAAGTTGAAGGAAGAACACCAACATAGAGCAAAGATATTGAACCTAAAATTGCGTGAGGCAGAGCAGCACAGGCCACGCCAGGTAGAGCTGGAACGTTTGCGCAAGGAAGAGGGCCAGGAGNAGGGAGGGAGTTTACATTTTTCATTTCAAGGGAGGCTCCTGCCTTGTCTAAGAAGACGCTCGTCTTTCAAGCCAAGACAGAGCTGCGGGCAGAGAACACTGCGGACAGCAGAGTGCGCTGCGGGCAGTGGAGAGTGTAGCAAGGAACAGCAGGGAAAGCCGTGTTGATCCAAACGCTTTTGTGATTTATAGACACCGCTAGGAGAGATGGGAGTGTGGGCATCTGTGCCAGAAGACCGTACACTTCAGGTATGGACTCTTATTTTAACAAGAAGAGGGATTAAACATGATAAACAGGCTTTACTAGCCTTAATAAAGTGGTGCAGGAGCCACAGACTGGATGTGTCCGAAGGGGCCGCCTTGGACTTCAAAACATGGGATCTGGCTGGCAGATATATACTTGCAGCAGCTGCCATAGCCGATGAAACTGCCATCAATGTCATCAGATCCTGGAGGCTCATCCTGGACCTGATAAAACAGTTAGAGAGCGAGCGAGACACGAGGGTGGCGGAGGGGACAGCACTGGGTGAGTGGGGAAGGAGAACAGGCGCACCAGCCGCCACGTGGAGCCGCGGAGCCTCCCTGGGAGGGGGTGACCTGTCCACAGAACACCCTGCAGGTGCCCGGGACCACGCCATTGCCCCGGGCAGGGAGAATATGCCAGCCAATTGTCCTGCCCTTGTGAGGAGCCGCGGAGCTAGCCCACACTGGGACATGATGGCGGCAGAGCGCACCATCGCTGAACAAAGCAGCAGAGACACCCTGCGCTCCCAAGCTGAGTTAAATGGGGGTCCTGCAGCCACCCCGGGTCCTGCTTCTTCTCCATGTCCTGCTGCGCCGGCCCTCAGGGTTGCAACAGGCTGCCCTGCCTTTTCTCTATACCCTGCTGCTTCAGGCAGGACCACCAAGACCACGACTGCCCACCATGAAATGGCGAGCTGCTGTAGAGCCGCCTCTGCCAGCTGCCAGGCAACGCTTGGCTGCCACGAGAAACCGGGTTGCTGCAGAGCACATGGCTGCTGCAGAGGGCTGACTGCCACCGCGCCTGGCTCTGCCACAGTGGCAAACAAGCACTCTGTGACCGAGCCTAGCTATGGTGGCTCTGCTGCTGCACTGCAGGGGCACCCGGCTCTCGCAGAGACAAGGCACCTTACAGCTGTTCCAGTTGTGCCTGTGCAGCCATTCCAACAGTGTGCGCCAGAGTCTCCTACATGCCCCGCTACAACACGCGTACCAGGACTGCCTCCTCCCGGAACCCACTGGTACAGCTCTGAGACAGTGCTTTCTGCCCAGCCTCTGCAGGGCAAGTCCAGCTGTCACTGCAACTCAGGGGGGGGCCAAGGAAATCCATCATCAGAAATTCCCAGAAGAAACAGCAGATCAGGGAATGCCTCAGCAGTCACCGCTGCAACAGCACCAGCACCGTCGGAGCAGAAATTTGCTTTGGACTGTTTACCAGCAAAGGACGCAAGAGATAACCAGAGCCATCAGCCCTCAGTGGAGCCCCAAAATATCCTCACCACTGCCACAGTGCCGACAGCCCTGCCTGATCCTGTGACCATCTGGCAAAAGGAAAATGATCATCTTAGTCTCGTAGAAATAAATCAAGAAGTTATTCCAGCAGTTGCGTCATCTAAAGTTGCAAAAGTCGAAGGCTGCATTCGGATGTATGAAGAGATGCACAGGCTTAAAGCAAGGGAGAGGCTGAGACAGCGGCAGGAGGAGCTGGAGCAGATGGTGAAGGCTGCTTGCGCCCAGGCCAGTGAGCAGCTGAAGCGCTTTGATGAACTGAGGGAGCTAAAGCGACATCAGGAATTCCAAGAGTTGCAAGAAGCAATGGAGAAGAGCTCAAAGGAGGCTCAGAGGCAGCAAGAGAAGTTGAAGGAAGAACACCAACATAGAGCAAAGATATTGAACCTAAAATTGCGTGAGGCAGAGCAGCAGAGGCAACGCCAGGAAGAGCTGGAACGTTTGCGCAAGGAAGAGGGCCAGGAGAGACTGCGTCGCCTTTATTCCATCCAGGAGGAACTGCTGCAGCTCAACCAGCAGATTGATCCCAACTACAGGCACAAAGACTTGCCCAGAATTGATCTGTCTGCATACAGCAATCGTGGCAACCAGATCTGTGGGCTGGTGTCAGGGCTCATCCGCACCGCGAGCGAGAGAGGGTTCCCGACTCAAGCAGATGAGGCCAGCACGGAACAAGCCCTGCAGGAGATGCGAGGGTTGATATCCAGCATGCAGCAGGAAATTGCTGCAGCTCTAGAAGAAAAAAAGAGGAAATATGAAGAGGAAAGGAAACAAAAACAGAAAGAGTCGAAGAAAAAAGAACAGATGAAAAGTCAGACTCCTGCCCCTGCACAGCAGTCAGGGGGAAACCAGCAGAAGGAAGGACTTCAAGTTAAAACAGAAGAAAGTATCATGCAGTGGTACCATCACCTTCAGGATGCTGCTGAGCAATGTGTTGCTGCTTTCAGTGAAATTGGAAACTGCAAAGGCAACACTGAGGTGAAGAAGATAAAAACAAACTTGCAGAAAGCAGCTACAATCCCCGTGAGCCAGATCTCTAGCATATCAGGCTCTAAGCTGAGAGAGGTGTTTGACAAGATCAATAACCTCCTGTCTGGGAAGCCTGTTCAGACTGAAGGGCAAGCGGTGTCCGTGACTCAGCATCCACAGGGGCTGGAGTTTGTTTGCTACAAACTTGCAGAGAAGTTTGTGAGACAGGGGGAAGGAGAAGTATCTTTCCACCATGATTCAGCTTTCCCAATTGCTGTGGTGCTCTCAGGAATCTGGGAATTACACCCTCGAGTCGGAGACATCTTTTTAGCTCACCTGCACAAAAAGTGCCCATATTCTGTGCCGTTTTACCCTGCTTGGAAAGAAGGGACTTCTATGGAAGAGTATCAGAGGATGCTTGGATATGAAGTTCATGATTCTAAAGTGGAAGAACAAGATCATTTTCTGAAAAGGATGTCAGGAATGATTCGTCTCTATGCTGCCATCATTCAGCTCCGCTGGCCTTATGGAAACAAACAAGGGGCACATCCTCACGGTCTGAGCTATGGATGGCGCTGGCTTGCACAGATGTTGAATCTGGAGCCTCTGGCAGATGTAACAGCCATGCTGCTTTTGGATTTCCTGGAAGTATGTGGCAATGCTCTGATGAAGCAGTATGGGATTCAGTTCTGGAAAACAATGTTCTTCATCCAGAAATACTATATCCCAAGAATTGAAGCCGTGACCAGCTCTGGCCAGATGGGCTGTTTGTCACGTTTAAAGAATTTTGTGCAGAAATGTCTACAGGCAGGGGAAATTCCACTACCAAAGGGCATTTTGACACCTTATTTTTGGAGAACATAAATCAGTCTGTATTTCCTTTCCCCTTAACATTTAATTCAAGAAGATTTATTTGTTAGACTTAGAAGTTAATCTTTGCATTAGATCTTCATAAGTATTTTTATTAAAAATTACTGAAACTTCAAGACTTTTCCTTCATATGTTTAATCATGTAGAAGATGCTTTAAATCCATTGTCCTGATGGCCTCAGAGATTTAGGCCTCTTGGACTGAAAAATTGCACAGTGTTGTTGGGCTCATGGAAGGGAAAATACCCCACAGAGCAGAGTAGCAAAAGCTGTTTACACACTGAATCAGTTAACAGTACCAGAACAATCCCAAAACCCAGGAATCTTAAACCATTTCCTATCATTAGAGTTGTCGGGTGATGCCCAGTCTCCTAAACCTAAAGTAATGATAAAAGACAAGTGGGAAGGTCCATGGGACCTCACTACATGGGGACATGGGTATGAGTGCATTTCCACAGACACTGGAACAAGATGGATACCAGCCATGTGTGTCTGCCCTGCCCTACGTCCTGCTCGGGACCAGAGACAACTCCCTCCTGATGGTCCCTCAGCAGATCTCATAGACCAGTGATTTTAACAACTTCTATACCTTTTACATGGAGATCTGGGACCTTTTGAAGTGAGTTTGTCATTATTGAAATGACACAAAGATTTTATAACATGAGGACTTGATTGTTTTATCAATCTGACAAGTTGTTTTCCATGTTATCTTCTCACGATTCTAAAGTTTCCAGTTCATAGAGTTGAGTTATAAATTTGTAACCTCGAAGTTATAAGCCTGTGACACACCGATTTGAAAACTTGTATTGTTGATCATCCCACCTGACAGCTCCTGGGAATCAATGTTACAACTTCAATGATACAGGGCATACATCACTGGCTGAGAGATGCTAGGCTTCTTGAGTTGAGCAGAATCATCTGTGTGACCCTGCTGTCCTGCCATCCTGTTTGGAAAGGGCCCTTGCAGAGGGATGACAGAGAACACCTTCAGTTTTTTAAAACAGAAAGGAGGAACTGTGACAGTTATAGCTGGTCTATAGCTGCACAGGTAATTTGGCCTAAGAGACACCAACTCAACCAGCTTAGATAATTAGAAGTAAACTAGTCACCAAGTATACTAATGATAGGTTGGATTTAAGTTCAAACACGGGACTGTCGCTGATGGTGGAGACAAGAATGTGACATACACACCGAGGGTCATGCTGGAACCGCCAACATTTGTTGAAGTGCATCCCCATTTATAGGGGCTTTGAATTTCCCACTCTTACAGATGTGATTGCATAAAGGTCTTAACTCCGCCCAGCTCACTGGCCAATGATATGGGTGCATTCATGGTTCAAAGGGATTTGCTGGGGTCCCCTTGTTTGAGCTTGAATACAGCCGATCCTTCTCATACCTGGG
Organism: Dicaeum eximium; assembly: GCA_013396995.1. Lineage (NCBI taxonomy): Eukaryota > Metazoa > Chordata > Aves > Passeriformes > Dicaeidae > Dicaeum > Dicaeum eximium. The sequence continues at coordinate 1,348 of VWZP01009782.1, read as the reverse complement.
GACTTGATTGCTTTTACTATCTAATAAGCTAGGCTGGTCCAGTTGGTGCTTGTTACAACAAATTATCTGTGCAGCTTACAGACCAGCTGTAGCTGTCACAGGGGACCTCGGCCAATCCCTTTGAATCACGGATGCACTCCTGTCTTTGGATAAGATTTTACAGCAGAGAAATAATAAATACTTTGTTTCACATATTAGAGCACATTCTTTGCTTCCAGGATTCTTTGTGGAAGGAAATGCAAGAACAGATAAATTAAGAGTGACCATTGTGAGTGCTATGCCAAACATCTTTGAACAAGCAAAACTGAGTCATGCACTTTTTCATCAAAATGCACAGGCATTCACACAAATGTTTTGTATCTCCAAAGATCAAGCAAAAGCAATCATAGATGTTTGCCCTGTCATCTTGTGCAACCTGCTGTTATAATTCATTATAATTTTCTAAAACAAGGGAAATATTAACTATGAGCCCCTAAATACTGCTTCTGTCTTTATCTATAATCAAAAATTCGTCTCTTTTCCACAATATTCCAGTAACTCCTGTGGGAATGACAGCATGACTTTCATTCATAAAGCATGTTAATTTGGAAGCTGCCAGTTCACATTGTGCCCCTAGGGCTAATAATTCTGGATCACTGGAAAAGCGGCTGATGGTTTTGTGAATGGGATCTGATTGAAGTTGCCCGAGTATTCTGTCTTCGGAGAGATTTCGGGTGGTTTGGCCAGTGAGCTGGGCAGAGTTAAGATCTTTAGCCAATCACAGTTGTATAAGCGGGGGATTTGAAGCCCCTATAAAAATACCTGTCAGACAATAAACCTTGGCTGCATGACCACAGTGTGTGTTCGTCACATTCCTGTCTCGAACACCCAAATGACACAGAAGCTTCTCCTCCCCTTGCCTGGGTTTCTCCCAGCTCCCTCCTCTCTCGGGAAATGTCTCAGCGAGCCCACCGGAGCCCCCAGAAAGCTTCTCTGAGGTGCAGACAGGCTGGAAAGCGCTGCTGTGCCTCGGTGCTGCTCGCCACTGCGGACTGTCCGCCTCATGCTGCTCACAGCCCGGCTCCGTGCCGGGAAAGGGGGCGTGGAACACGGATGCATCGCCCGGGCTGAGGGCAAACCCTGGGTACCCGGTGCTCCTGGGCAGCTCAGCATCCCTGGGTGGCTCAGCATCCCTCAGCGCCACCCCCAGCCTGGCACCCGCTGTCCTCGGCTCGTAGGGCTCCAAGGGGCTGGGAAAGTAACTCCTGGGGGCTTGGGGCTTGAGGTAGGTGCTGGGAANGAGAGAATAAGCCATGAGCAAAGCCAGGTCCCCACAGGGACACCACAGCAGCCTGTGGTGGCACAGGGT